>MVJL01009440.1:0-10217 GCA_002156465.1 Macrocentrus cingulum | reverse complement strand
TTTTCATATTTTACGCACTTAAATGTCGAATGATTTCTCAAAAGGTGAATAAACAATAAATTAAATAAAAAATACTTCGGACGGAAAATATCACACAGTTACTCACATCCCTCGTTTACAGTCTCATGTATCTGAGTGTCATAATTCTTGCGGGTCATTTTGCTTAGTGCAGGTCATTTTGGTGTTAATATACCACCTCTTGTTACATAATGAATGGTTGATGTAGCTAATAAATGCCTTTTTTTCAATCTGTTCCGGACCATCTCGATTAATTTTCCCTAAAATTTAAAAATGCGACAATTGCAATTGTTTTCCAGGGAAAAAAAAAATCAAGATACTTACAGAACAGTCCTTTCAGCAAGTTTGGTTCGATCCCTGGTTTTTTTCCCTTTCCTTTGGCCGAATAATTACTTTCACCTGTTGAAAAAATATTAAATTATTAACTGACTTGAAATTTAACAGTGCAATTAAATTATATACACGATACTCACTCGCATCTCATCAATAATAATGATATATCCCAGCATCAGTATCACACTCCATATGACAAAACAATTATATTCTTAGTTTTTACTGTCAGTATATACGATGTGTCACCAAGGAAATATACTTCAATTAATTTTAGCACTATTTAATGTGTCACAAAATAATTATACTTCATTTAATCAATCCCTTGGATTGATTACGATTGCACCGAATATTTTGAGGTTATAAGTGCTGCTTGATATCCATTAGAAACCTTTATCGGACGTAGAAAATTTTATTCCCAGTCTATCTGAGAGTATAAAATGTTCTAATTTAGATGCTCGTTTTGGATTTTGAAAATTTTATACTCTCAGATGGACTAGGAGTAAATTTTTCTAAGTCCAAAACGAGCATCTGAATTTTTTCTAAGTCCTTTTTCCTGCGAAAAATTTTTCTAAGTCCAAATGTTCGGTGGTGGGGATCGGACTTTTCGGTACAATTTCGGACGTCGCTCATACACCAGTGGCGCCATTAGGTACAATCGGAATAAATTTGGACGTTGGAACTAAAAACCTAGGTATGATCGGAACACATTCGGAACTTAGAGTGGGGGATTCGGTACATTCGGTACTGTTTCGGACCAAGTATTTCGACTCGGGTATAGTGTGTGCATATATATATACTATCGTAAACTATATATATACATATAACATATATGTATATGTAGCTGTCAATATTAGTATATAGAGGTGTGACAATCGTTATATTGTATCACCAAAACAAAAAGAAACAATCGCAAACAACAATTTTATATGGGCCACAGCATTCGAGAACTGATCGAGAAATGATTAGTGTAAAAGAAGTATTTGATGCGAAGTTTGCCAAGGAGGGCAAAGATGATCAGCACAACTTGTTGAGCAATATGGTGGACGCTAGGGCGTGCTATAAACCCAGTGAGAGAGTAAGGAAATGCGTTATATATTCAATTATCATTTCGTGCAACATTTATACATTATACTGCTTTTTATTGATCATACGAAAGAGAATGCTTGCCTGCTTAGATTATTTGATTATTATTAGTACTGTAGAATATATAGATTAGTTTATTATTGTTACACGCTGTCACCAGCCTATTTATTTGTCTCATTTAGTTCTTTACAAAGTAGTGTTTATTTTTCTACGGAATTTATGCTTTCTCGTACATTATTTTCACAGCTACAAGTCGGCGAGTTACGGAACTGGAATAGTTGGATATTGAGGCTTTTTTGCTGAGATTCCAAAACCATTACTCTCGTCAACTGGCAGCTCATTACAGGCATTCGGTGTCATTATGCATTCATGTCTCACAGTATTTCCTGCTTAGAGACTCTGAAAAATGCCGAAAATTATGCCCTTCACAGAATTTAAAACTTTTTTCATTGAATACCTGGCAATACCAATGTGTGGCTACTCTTGAATAGGCCTGCAATACAATCTAATTAATATAAATTAAATAATGAGCCAGATAATTAAATAGACGGACACAGCGTGTCGGTTGATGGGAATAATTACCACAACATTCATCAATTTCCAAGAACAGTGAATATATCGTGCTAGGAGAGAGAATATTGTTGTTTTTTTATTACCTGACCGAGATTAAATTCAGGTGATGATAACTACTCATTAAAAGGAATAGTATCATAGGTATCTATCTTCCGGAGTTTGCAACAAATGAATCTTTCACGCCGGAAATGACTTTTTTGTCCATAAAAATTCTCTATCTCTCTTTCTTACTAATTACGTCGCGCATCAGATGATGATGGTAATTAATCACCTTGAAGCGATTGTTTGAGTTGCAATGAAGGGAAGCACACCTGTGCAATCCGATCTCTTGTGATGAATCTTCGATCGTCGGCCCTCTAAAAATACCTCCCCCACTTTAATTGTTACTCCTTGGCCCATCAGCCGTGTCTTCTCTGGGGCTCGAGGTCCATTTTACGCCGAGTGCATTGACCAATGCAACCGTCAAAGCGTATAATTAAAGTAACGCCCCGAATGATCTTGTTCACAAATTCTCATTATATCGTGTGGCCGGCACAAGGTTGCTGCTGATGCGCACATCACCCAATTTCACTAAAATTTTTAATGACCTCTTGGCTAAAATTTATATATTCAGCGAAAGCTCATATCAAACTCGTTGAATCATATTTATCATACATATATTTCTGCTTTCCATTGATTTCTACGATTTCATGACCCCTATTTTTTATTCGTCAACTCTCTTATCTTCTTGGAGACAAGTTTGAAATGGGAGGTACATATACAATACTGGTTCTCGCTATTTTCTCTTGGTGAAATCTATGGAATGTCGCATCTTTGATTTTTTTGTTTTGTTTTGTTTCATCTACTTATCAGCTGTGCATTTAGTACAGTTTTAAGACAGAGGCCCGCCAAATACTTATGACAAAGACGAAAAAAAAAAATTAATAAATAATATCACAGACTGCTGGTAGATTTACAAACTGGCAGCAGCAACATAGGTATGTTAAGAAGTTCGATATTCATGTACGCTGATTATGTGCAGTAGTAAAGCAAGCCACTGCGACTAGTAGTGAAAAACGAAGAAGGGAGCTCCAACGGCTGCCTTTCCGTTCCGCAGTGTTCAGTTAGAACTGATCGTTCGCCTGGTGTACACACCACGCTGCGTTGTCAAGTAAATTTAGTTACTTATTATTTTAATTCATGATTAACAGTTGATTAATTAGTATTATTATTTAATATTCATTTTATTTCTAATTGTATGTTGTTATTTATAATTTCCAACGTAGAGTTTTTCTTTGATTTTTATTTCAGTAAAGGCAAAATCGCCGAGCACGGATTTACCAAGTCCCCCCTCGATAAGACTTGTCTGCATTCTGTGTGTTTATCTTGACTGCTCTTCCACCCTCTCTCGATCTCCCTTTGCATAAAATTGACTTTACAACTTGGAAAGCCCACTGTGTGCACTTTTGCACTTATACACTGGGCAATTTGTAATTTCCCTGGCTGAAATGACGAACGACAAACAGGTGAGTGCTTATTACGTATATTTTTTCAATTATTATCTGTCTGTTAATAATTATAATCACGATCAAATTTTATATTGCCATAAAGAGTCTTCTATTGATGAAAAAAAATATTATAATAATATAATAATTCATGATAATACATGCAGATTAATAGGGCGTGCTGTCTATTTATAATTAATCGATAAAAAAATATAATGCTATATAACAAAGGTTCCAGCAGTTTAAGAAAGAAATCCAGAGTTAGTAGACTATTGCGTGACTTTAAAGTTTCCCTGAATCTAATGTATCTTCACTGTTCCAACTCGTAAAGTTTAAAAACGAGATTATTTAAGATTCACCTGTGACAATGAAACTGATTATTTATTTATGTTTTTTCATTTTAATTTTTACAGTCATGGTTTCGAGGAGTGCGCAGCAGTAAATTTCGACATGTCTATGGCATGCCAGCAAAGCGTGAAAAGTGCTATGAAAACATAAAGATTACAAAGAATGCACATGATTCGCAGTTTTGTGCGGTAAATCCCAAGTTTCTAGCGATTGTTACGGAAGTCGCTGGCGGAGGAGCATTTCTCGTCATTCCTCTGGACAATGTAAGTGTAACAAACAACAGATAAATCATATTTAACATTGACAAAATGCGTGTAAATTCTGTGAATCGAGTATCAAATGCATCTGCACTCATCTGGCGCATGCAGGAGGTATCTGTATAGCCTCCGTGACCTTGCCAACATGTGTGATGATAAGTTAAAAATGCATGTACAGGCGCTAATAATGACGAGGAAAGGATACTTCATTTGGAAATAAAACATTGCTTTACAGCGAGAGACTTTCACTGACTATTCCTCGATGTTAATCGGTCCCCGTAAATCTCTACTACTAGTTGGTTATTCCCCTTCTTAGAATCTACCCAGATGGATCTCTCCAAAGTCTATTTAAAATTTTAATCTACTTTCATTTCGATTTATATGCGCTAAGACAAATTCACAAGTCAATAAATCCACATCGAAATTTTATTCCTGGTAATTTACATTTTTTTTTTTTTCGTCTACAGACTGGACGACTGGACTTTAATGCCAACCGTGTGACAGGTCATACTGGACCTGTTTTAGACATTAAATGGAACCCATTTAACGACAACGTTGTAGCGTCTTGCTCCGATGATTGTACCGTAAGTAGTGAATTTATTTGCCGTCACTTTTTTTTTGCCGTTAAATTTACCATTTTTACAATTTACCCCAGGTCAAACTGTGGCATATACCGGACGGAGGTCTCTCCAGGAATCTCACCGAGTGGATTGTGGAGCTGCAGGGTCATAAACGACGTGTATCATACATAGAGTGGCACCCAGTCGCGGAAAATGTCCTCTTTAGTGCGGGCTCTGACCATCTCGTCATTGTTTGGGACGTTAATCGAGTGGAAGCTATCAATATCATTGATAGTCACCCTGATGTCATCTACAGCATGTCTTTAAATCGAGATGGAAGTTTATTGGCAACTACTTGCAAGGACAAGAAGCTGCGCGTCTTTGAACCACGATCAGGCATTATTGTTTCAGTATGTAGCAAACATTGTACGGCTATTTGATCAGTAGCAGCGTGTTATTTCGAATGTTTTGGCGGTTTTACAGGAGGGACAGTGTCACGCAGGCACGAAAGCAAGTAAAGTTGTGTTTCTTGGCGGTTCCGGACGGCTTTTAACAACCGGATTTAGTAGATACTCCGACCGGCAATATGCAGTTTGGCGTCAGCACGATTTATCTGAGCCACTGACATGTGAAACGATAGATTCTTCAAGCGGAATCGTTTTTCCTTTTTGCGATAATGACACCAACATGGTGTATCTTGCCGGAAAGGTAATATGCCAGAAATAAATTTATATTTAGTAATTATTGATAAAAACTTTCGTTTAATATTTGTCTTCTTTTCTATTTTCAGGGAGACGGAAACATACGGTACTATGAAGTAGTCAACGAGGCGCCTTGGTTGCACTTTCTCAGTCAATACATCTCGGGAAATCCTCAACGAGGTCTAGGAATAATGCCTAAGAGAGGAATCAGTACCGCGACCTGTGAAGTCTTTAGGTTTTACAAGTTACATGCGACTCGCGGCATGTGTGAGCCCATTTCAATGATAGTACCGCGAAAGGTTAGTTACCCAGTCTGAAAATATAAATTTTATGATTTAATTTGAATTATTTAAATTTATAGAGCGATCAATTCCAAGAGGATTTGTATCCGGACACAGTGGGAATCACCCCGGCACTGTCTGCCAAAGATTGGACCAGTGGAATGAACTGTCCACCTGTATTAATATCCATGAAAACTGGTGGTGGCATAACAACCCATAAACCACGTATTTACAAGCCACCTCAATTGCCACCGGCAACTGATGTGAATACTAAAAAGAAATTTGCTTTTCTCTCCGCGGAAACGATACCGGACTATAGATCAGTCGATCCGCATGATATTTTGGAAAAAAGTCAAAAGACTTCGAGCAATCAGAGCACAAGGAATATTCAATTGCAGCGAAGACTTAGTCAAGTAACTAATGAGGTAAAATTAATGACAATTTTTAAGGTAATGCACAATAAATTAGTTTATCTTCTGCGACAGTTATTATTTTGGTTCGATTAGTTAGATATAAAATGAATAACTGTACATTTTTTGCTGATTTTATTAGATATTTATGACACTAACACTTTGCATGATCCTTTTCCAAGACACCAAGATGTAGCGACAAATCATTCCAAATCTTTGAGCTCGTTAGCAAGTTTGAAAAACGCACAAATAGTGTCCAGGTAGGTCACTATCAAAATTATTACCTTGTCACTCATCCAGAGCATTTCATCAAGTCATCATTAGTTGAAAATACTGCATAACACACTGAAAAATTATAATCACACGCTTAATTATAAATTGTAAAATTCATTCATTGCTATTACAGCATGAATTGGGGAATCATGAGATGTCTACAGCTCGATTTTATTCATTTTTCAGAATAATATCTCGATTAATGACAACAAAACCTTGGAATCGGTTGATCCAACTAATGAGACGGAGCTACGACGGGCATTTACTCGACAAGCCGAAGAATTACGTGCTGTTAGGCGGCAGCTTACCAATAGTCAGCTCCGTGTAAAAGAATTAGAAGAGCAGCTGAGAAAGTATGAGCTTCAAAATTGAAAATATTTTTCCTTCGCAATTGCAACACGATATTGTCGTAATTGTCGCAAAGTTATGAAAAACGAATTAATACCGCTTAAAGCTTAAAATATGTACAATAAATGTGAAGATTACAAAAATCTTCGTGTTTGAAAATCAGGAATAATCGTTGCAATAATGTCAAGTAGAGCAAATGGTAGCTTAATCATTCGCTTTATCTCTTTATTGGAGAAAATGTATTTTTTTGCGGCAAATCGATTGGTTTAATATCTATTTAGAGTTGTAACAAACCTTTCCCGAAAGGTCAAACTCTGTGATCCATTCCTCGATTTTTTTTTGTCGTCATTTTTGTTATTAATTTTTTTTACCCTGTACAGGGCCGTAGTGATTGATCAATGTACACGCATATCAATAAGTGACTAGGAAAGGCAGCACTTGAAATTCTTATATGTGAAAATTATTTTTTTTTTCGTATATGCAGAGAGAAAAAGAGACACACACAAAAAAATCATTGGTATATTAGGCAATGTTTAATTTTGTTTTTAACGCATATTTAATCACAATTATTGAGATTTTTTGCTGTTTCGTACTATTAATTGATCTTGAGTTAGGAAGTTTGAGATAAAAATTTGTCAAAATTTATACTGCTGATAAAATTCGTATGTACTCGTATATAATATTACAATATTTATATGTATTTTTTCATACCTCTTGTAGTCCAACTGAATATTGTCCTGTATAAGTCAGATTTAATCTTATCAATTTTCCCAAGTATTATATAGATTGATGTCACACTATACTTCACAAAAGTTTATTGCTGAATGTATTTATTATATTTTTAACTCTCTAAAACACCTATGAAAAAAAAAAATCCTTCTATTCAAACAGTGGAATTTCATTGTTCGTCGACAATATTAAAAATTCAAATACCATCTACATCCATTGTTTAGTCTAAGGATTATGATAATTAAGGAGGTTTTAGTTTAATTTATAATGCTACTTTTGTATTTATAGGATTCCTAGGCGTTAAAAACGAACGACTAACAGGCATCAAGTTGAAAATTCAATTAATTAGGATTTTGATACAGTTGAAATATTCGGGCATATGCATTGTAAAAAAAAATGGATATGAATTTCAGGTGTTTATATTATTAATTTACTACTAAAACCTCCTTATTACTAATCATATAAATGGAGATAGTTATATTCGCCTAGAAAAAAAAAAAAGAAAAAGAAAAATACATCTCAGAATTGTCATCGAAAAATGTCATAGTTTGAATAATATTAATGAAAATGTCGAGATTTCTATATGAGGCTTAGCCGAAATAGTCGAGAATTCATATGAAATTCTCATTGTTTCACATTTAGAGAGTACCTGAAAATAATACAGTTTATATGCTAACGTGGTTTAAGCACATTTAGCGTGCCTTGGTCAAACAAAACTGCCTTAATCATTTTACTTTTATAATATCACCAAACGTGTATAAACAAAAAAACAGTAATAATTAAATAGTTGCTTCCTCCAAAATTGCACGAATTAGTGACAATTATTAGCAAAAAATATGCACAGAATAATTAAGCGCGCACAATTTTTTTTTATCAACAGATCAATTGTTTTATTCAAATTGATAATTTATATACTTGATGCAAGTGTAAAACTGCATGATTATTCTCGTGCTGAGATAGTGCCACGAATAGGCTTCTGCGCGGTTTTTTTCTTCACTAAAGCTATCAATTTTCTGATTATACACCCATTCCAACACTGTAATATATCATTATTGCGTGTAACTGATATAACTTGCAAGATATATACAGAAAATGCCAAAGAAACTATTTGCCGAGATTGAAACACGGACATCATATACATATTATTGAAATATGGGGAGAAAAAAAATAGATTATCAATTAGTAAAATATTGTGAGTAATAATCATGTAACTTAATTATTTCTATATTTAAAATTAATTAGTATTTTTACGTACAAATGTTATACAAAATTACCAAGCATTTTATAATTTGTAGCTTATACAATATCAATTAAAAAAAAAAAAAAAGCCGAGATTGTATTCTTGCTTATTGTTTTTCCCAAGCAATCGTAAAATATTGTACTTGAATTTTTTTTTTTCTTTAATAGTTTAATTTAAAATTTCACACGACAAATTATACCAAAATTTTTAATTATCTACAAACTACATATTAGGTATATAAACATTTGTAGTACGGTTTTGTTTAAATTTCATCATTTTTTTTTTTTCGCTCGTAAAATCTGAGACGCCACATGAAAATAGCTGAACGATCTCAATGAGGCAAGACTCTGCTGTATATCATTTCTCGGCTGCCCGATTTCAAGAACACTGCCTGAAATATGAGACTGGTAACTGACAGAAGCGTGGCCTGACCGCGCGTTCCACGAACATTTTTTTTTTCTTCTCTTACCCTTGGTTGTGGTATATTATAATTTTTCCCGCCACGTTCAAGTCCTTTGTGTCGCTTTTATGTCTATAAATCTGCAGAAAAATATATACAAAAAATCATAAATTAAATTTAAAAAAAATCAATCTTACAAAATTTTATTTCATTAAACAAACAAAAATCAATTAATAATTAGTTTATAGATGAGTAAAGTCTTGTTAATGATATAGGAAATATGATGGCATTGAATAATATCGATGATTTTTCTGATAAATACATGTTTTGACTACCCGCGCGCGTGGGTGGGTAATGCACCAGCTAAATCCCGAGTTCACGACAAAGTCTTCTCATCGCTTCTCTCGCGCTCTCCTCATGCCAGCACAGGGTTTTTGCAGTGAGAGCACATGTGGTCAGTCCACGGCGATTCTTTAACGATAAACTCGCCATTCGTGCGGCCGGAGTCGGGAAAGAAATAATATAGACGATGAAAAAGAGCTGCGAACCTCATCGCGTGCTCTCCAACAACTTGAGCGAATCGCAAATGCGATGGCGCGCACATCCGTGGCGTAAGATATCTCTCTCGTTCATGTATGCATTCACTTGCCATACGCACATAATCTGCAAGTAATAAAAAAAAAAAAAACAAGCAACTTTGAATCACATTTGCAAGTTGATTAAAAAATTTCTATTCTTCAAAATGGTGAAAAAAATTTTTTTTTCTGTGTGAAATTATTTCAGGACTTTTTAAAGACACACTCTTTGAAAATCTCGCTGTTTTCGTCTTTTTTTTTTTTGTCACATCTCAAGTTACATTTTCTAGACTACTATACTTTGTAAATTACGTAATTTACATTAAAAAACACCCAACCAACCCCTAAAAATGGGGGGTTATTTTTTTTTTTTTTTTTTTTTTTTTTTAGGAGAATTCTTATTGTTTATAACAAATCCCGAATTGCATTTACTTGTTCACTGTAATTTGTATCTGTAAAGTCGTTATGTTACATCGAGTTACATGTGTTTAAGATTATAAAGTACGTAATTTACATCTAAAGGCATGCAACCAACCCCTAAAAATAGGGGGTTAATTTTTTTTTTTTTTTTTTTTTTTTTTTTTTTTTTTTTTTTTTTTTTTTT
>MVJL01009433.1:0-16231 GCA_002156465.1 Macrocentrus cingulum | reverse complement strand
GCTCGCGTTCATCAATTGACTTAGTAATCGTTCGTAAACTACACTTCTTGGTAATTGATACCAAGCCAAAAAATCATAGGCCGAATATTGAGGTAACTGCGGATTTCGCGATTGAATAAAATGTGCAATACCGATAGCGGAATACACAAAGTCTACATGTTTAGAAATTTCTACCTGAGGTTGCTGTCCGAATGACATGATGAATATTATAGTTAAATGAACCGGTCGATGCGTACAAGCAGGCTGATACGTTTTGAAGGAAATTTTACACAGCACATATTCTCTCACTCCCATTCATTATGGCAATATTCCCATACGTGTAGTAGAGGTGTAAGTGTGACTTTAGTCCGAAATACTTTTTTTCCATAGGATAGAACAGTCACCGCGCAAACACCATTCAGTACATTTCGATGACACCATCAAGTGAATTTAATAGTTTTTGACTTGTGCAGCAGTGCTTGAAACGATGTTTCGAGATCTCCTCATCGTGGTGGATGATTCCACCCTAACAGGGCAGGCTGTTTTAGTGAGTTTTGGATTTTATTCATTGTGTCCCTGTGGTTCGCGTATATTGAATGTTGATATATCGCACAATTCTCATCAGGCCCTCCTCCGCAACCTGCCACGAGGATATTTATTTCTTAGTCGGCAGACTCCGGATTCGCCCGGAACTTAAAATCTTTAACCTGATGTTTGCCGACATTTTTTGCTGTCGCGTCTTTTAACTCTACAATCGTAGGAGAAATGATTTTAGTCACATGAAAAGGCCCTGCAAATTTTGGCATTAATTTTGCCGTCTTAAAAGCAGCTCCCTTGGACAGTTCTTTATGTGGCTTGAAAATTTCGTCGCCAACTTTTAATTTTATAGCGCGTCGACCGGCATTATAATATTTTGCCTGCCGATCAGACGCACGCCGGATATTTTGTATTACTAGCTCTCGTAATTCATAGAATCTTTTCATTCGCGACGACCATTTATGGCGTTCGGCGTCAGTGATGCCGGAAAAATCCTTCGGGACATCCTCTCGCTTACTCAAACACGCCGGTGGTAATGGTTCTCGGCCCAAATTCAAATACGCGGGACTTACACCCAACGAACTGTGGCGTGCCGTATTGTACGCGAATTGCAGCTCGGGTATGAGCTCATCCCATGTTCAATGATTATCACCGACATACGAGGCGATCATTACTTTCAAATTTCGATTTACGCGCTCCACAGGGTTTGCCTGAGCATGGTATGGAGGCGTCGGGACATGTCGAATCCCAAATTCCTCGGTCAGCGATTTAATTGTGCGATTAATATATTCAGTGCCGTTATCTGTCAACAAAGTAACCGGTGTTCCCCAACGCAGAAAAACTGTCGATGACAACCCGCGTGAAATTTTCCCACCAGTGGCTGCTGGAAGGGGCACACACTCAACATAGCGCGTAAAAATATCTTCAAAGACCACCAAATGTTTATTACCTTTACTACTCTCGGGAAAGGGACCCATCGTGTCAGCCGCGATTGCCTCCCACGGCTGTACTATCGCGCGAGTACCCATTAACCCAAATGGCGCTGTTTGATCGGGCCAGTAGTATCGCACCGCTACTCGCGAGTAAGTGCGCTCTGCGCCAGGTTGACCTGCTTGCGGGCTGTCGTGTCCCGGGAAAAACGATTCAGATACGACCATACAAAAACCAGGCATGAACATATATGAATTATATACGAAAATACCTAATCCGATATGACCGTACCCATTTTTTACCTACAATGATACCTAAGTCGATAAGATTATGTCTGAATTATATAAATTTCTATACAAACCCATAGAGATATATCAAATCATTTTTGGCTGTCATTCAAATGACCGAATCGCTTATGGTAAGCGTTTATATGGTCACACATAGGGACTTGGTCATATACGCGGACATGTAATACGACACGAAATACCACAGTATATCTGTCCCTTCATAACTATTTTTATGCATATTCAGATCTGCATTTATAGATTCATACTAGAAAAAAGTCAGTTTATATGCGAAAATACATAATTTTCCCAATCAGTTAATAAGGCCATATAACAGCATATGCAGTGCTAATATGTGAATATGTATATTTTATTTAATTGTACCTGGTTATATATGCGTGTATATATTTTAAACATAACGCGGTATAGAATTGGATATAGTTATATCTGGGCATTTTTAACTTCTACACAAACTTGTATAGACAGATCAGATATTTTTAAATATCACTAAAATGATTGAATCAACTATTATAATTATCTATAAACCTCAATATAGTCATACCTGATAGTACTATAAAATATTGGGATGTATCATACGACGTAAAAAACCGCCAGTACATCTTTCATTTCATAGGTATTTTCATGCATACTTAGATCTGCATTTATAGATCCATACTAGAAAAAAGTCAGTTTTATATGCGAAAATACATAATTTTTCAATCAGATAATAAAGCCATATATCAGCATGTGCAGTGCTAATATGTGAATATGTATATTTTATTTAATTATACCTGGTTATATATGTGTGTATATATTTTGAATATGCCGTGATATATAATTAGAAATTATTATATTGGGATCGTGTTAACTTACGTGTTAAATTCGATCAGTCCACGTAAGTTTGTATATAATTATATACAAACTTACGTGGACTGATCGAATTACGTCTGACCATGATTTACATGAATAAATTCCTGAATCAGGAGATTCAATGTAGCAGTACTTGATAATATTATACGATACTACCCAATATTTATATTAATAAATCACATCGAAGTTTCCATGTGTCAATGCTCCAATACATATATGAAGTTATTGGATCATACAAAATGTTATATGATATTCTAGATACTTGTACTTATGTGCCTCATGTTACATTTTTAGTTTTACAAATTTTTTTTGAACAAATTTGGCCGTTTACAAATATACGTATCAACTCGTATGAGGTGGAACATACATTTAATCTCATCAATGCGGAGAAGAAATAAATCACTCTTTTCGATTGGCAATACATGATCGACAATGTATCCGGTTTTATCATGGGTAAACATTTTGTGATGGGCAACATTAAACGAGTCAAGAACAATAAACCATTTATCATTGAAGGTAAAAAAAAACGAATGGAACCATAATAGACCGAATTATTAATGTCCTCAACTTCAATAGTATAACTATTCATTTCAACATCTTTGTACAGTTGTGACGTGTACGTTTCACTCTTGATTTTAACCCGACTGTATACTTGTACATTATTGAAATCGATATCATGGCGCAGCAATAAATTTTTGTCCAATTCATTAAGTCTTGAACGTTCAATGGGCTTCCCCAATGTTTCAATTTGTTTTTGAACAGAAGCACTATGAGACTGATGGTCATTAACGTGGTTGCGCAATATTTGCAGTCCCTGAGCGATTTTTATATTATTAATGATTTCCTGGCCGAAATTTTTGGTACCATGGACGGAATGTGCAAGAAACCCGTTGAAATTTTCAAACGGAAATGCCGATGTTGCCCACAACGGACCCCATCGCCTGACACTGAGCACGTAATGCAAAAGTTGATGAACATTGTAAGTCATCGCTCTATCAGTGTATAAAATTTCCGTCTGCTTTACAAATAGTTTCAGCAATATTTCGGCTTCAGATAGGTGGATATCCTTGATTCGATCTTGGAGCAAGAGCCAAAGTGCTCGCACAAAAAGGATATTCGATCAGTCCACGTAAGTTTGTATATAATTATATACAAACTTACGTGGACTGATCGAATTACGTCTGACCATGATTTACATGAATAAATTCCTGAATCAGGAGATTCAATGTAGCAGTACTTGATAATATTATACGATACTACCCAATATTTATATTAATAAATCACATCGAAGTTTCCATGTGTCAATGCTCCAATACATATATGAAGTTATTGGATCATACAAAATGTTATATGATATTCTAGATACTTGTACTTATGTGCCTCATGTTACATTTTTAGTTTTACAAATTTTTTTTGAACAAATTTGGCCGTTTACAAATATACGTATCAACTCGTATGAGGTGGAACATACATTTAATCTCATCAATGCGGAGAAGAAATAAATCACTCTTTTCGATTGGCAATACATGATCGACAATGTATCCGGTTTTATCATGGGTAAACATTTTGTGATGGGCAACATTAAACGAGTCAAGAACAATAAACCATTTATCATTGAAGGTAAAAAAAAACGAATGGAACCATAATAGACCGAATTATTAATGTCCTCAACTTCAATAGTATAACTATTCATTTCAACATCTTTGTACAGTTGTGACGTGTACGTTTCACTCTTGATTTTAACCCGACTGTATACTTGTACATTATTGAAATCGATATCATGGCGCAGCAATAAATTTTTGTCCAATTCATTAAGTCTTGAACGTTCAATGGGCTTCCCCAATGTTTCAATTTGTTTTTGAACAGAAGCACTATGAGACTGATGGTCATTAACGTGGTTGCGCAATATTTGCAGTCCCTGAGCGATTTTTATATTATTAATGATTTCCTGGCCGAAATTTTTGGTACCATGGACGGAATGTGCAAGAAACCCGTTGAAATTTTCAAACGGAAATGCCGATGTTGCCCACAACGGACCCCATCGCCTGACACTGAGCACGTAATGCAAAAGTTGATGAACATTGTAAGTCATCGCTCTATCAGTGTATAAAATTTCCGTCTGCTTTACAAATAGTTTCAGCAATATTTCGGCTTCAGATAGGTGGATATCCTTGATTCGATCTTGGAGCAAGAGCCAAAGTGCTCGCACAAAAAGGATCCAGTGTTGAAGATATTTTTCAGGTAGAAATTTTTCTAGAGCAGGAAGAGAATAGTACAGAATCCAGTAATAATATTCTGAGGCTTTGTAAAATTTAAACAATAATAATTCACGGGGCGATTTTCCTACGAAATATGGCGGCCGGATTCGAAGCATGAATTTGTCTAACTAGGCAAGCTTCATTTTTAAATTCCACAATCCTTTTTTCTTCAGTCACAACTCCACAAATTGCCTGCCAATGCCTAATAATCCGCTGTGCATAAATTCTGGCAATAAACAGGTTCCTAAATCGAGCAAAGGAAACTCAGAGAGGATCGATTCACCCTTGACGCCACTGATATGGATGATCTTTTTCCCTTTCGTTGAATTATTAAATTTAATTAATCTCAAAGCTTGCTTCTGCATCCTCGAACCTGATCTTAGCGGAATATTTTCTTCACCGCAATAAGGATATATTCGCTGCGTGCGTTCATCAGGAATTGGCTTACTTGGAATCATCGCAATTTCACAGAGATTGCAACCCTGTGAGCCATTGAAATTCAAAATGTTTTAAACTTGGGCCCTTGCTGGAGCATCTGCGATCATCAAAGGGGCTATAATTTTACTTGCCATTTCTATTTTTGTCATGGGATCCAGCCATTTTACTCCGTCATTAAAACACACATTTAACTTGATAGACAGCGGGTTTAAAAATATATTCATTGGTGGATTAATATCTGCATCATACCATAGACCTATCGTAACCAGGAAAGATTCTCTCAGATGCTCTGGCAGCTCAGCAATGATAAACATGAGTGGCCAACAATGACTCTGCGAGCTGCTGACTAACGCAAGCCCGTCCGTATTTAGTATTAACGTCAAATCATAGTCGCCCCTATCATCTCTGCTATTAACCCTAATATACTCAGAGCTTATGTCTGAAATATAATTGTCGTTGCGCAGAGCTCGTGGTTTCAGTTTACCACTAAGATTGCGATGCTCGAACATGAATTTAATCTGTTGGCATATATCAACCTCAAAAAAATGAAGAATATTTTTTTTATCTGCCCCACATGAAGGACATTTTGTCAAAGATTCTTCAGGAGCATAATGATCACAGGCTTTACAATAGAAGTGTTTCAATATGTCTATTGTGGGTGCAAATTTTAGAACATACTGAAATAACTGGTGGATTGTTTCAGGCATCATATTGTCGTCAGGGAGCATTTCTTGCAACAATACTAAATTATCCTTGAGGCTTGATTTCGTCCATTTGTGGCGCACGTATAAATCCAAAAGACGTACAATAGCTCGGTCAACCGTCATGGAGCTATTCTCGTAAAGAAGCTCCTGATAGGTATAGGCGTCATTATCACGGTTTTGTTGAGCATGATCGTTGAATATGTTGTGCAGTTCTTCATTACCACAATTGACTGGATCATCCTCATCATTATTACTACTACTGATTGGAGACTTCCTTCCAGAGGATGAAATGTCACTTGAACAAGATTCATTTTTATCCTCGTTGAGCAAACAATTCTCACTGAAACATTCACTAGTGATTTCAAAATCATTATCAGAATCAGCGACTTCCCCACCCACATTCAAAAGTGGACAGCTGATAGCAGGCGCAGCAGAGGTGCGCAATGTAATGTCTCCATCATTTGGATCGCTTTCGTCAGAAGAATCTTCGATTAGAATTCTGGAACTTTTCATCCTCTGCAGTGTTCTGAGCGGAATTTGTTGATAAAAACATTTATTGGGGCATCTCTATAATACATTAGACATGTTATTGATACGAATTGTCCTTCGAATTTTTTCCCAGTTATATTTTTATTTAAATTTCAAGTTATATCAAATACTATAAAATCTTTTCCATACACAATTTTCCAGAGCCTAGTATTTTATCATATAATCATATATGATGCAATATAAATTTATCTGATCAGATAATAACTTATTAGCTCAAATGGGTATCTATATATAATAGTATCTGATCAGAGAAATTTGTGTTGTATCTTATATGTGTGTAGTAAACACTCAGTCATGGGCGATATGTATAAAATATTAGACACAAAAACATGGACTGTATAATTGAATATACCAGTAAACCCGAGGTCATTATACTTGCTACTATAGTGTTATCACTGCCATTCGTAATGATAACAATATAAAGAAATGCATATTTCAATAAATATACAAATCAATACGGTTTTAGGGAAAATTGTCAATTCTCAAGCATAACTTCAAATTTATCTGAACTTTTCTTATCTAACCAAAAAAAATATTGTCGAAGTGTTAATTGGTGCCACGAATTTTGAATTTCTGATACCTCCAAATTTCAGTTCACTGGGTCTAGCTGATTATTTTATATTGAAAATTTATTGAAAAAAGTAAGTATATATACATATATATCTACTTACTGGAATGGAATCATCTGTTTTCCATAATTTATATTTTTTTTTTGGTGGTGACGTATTTTCATCCGATGATGAAACCATATTGCAACATTAGTGCTACTTATCGTCGAACTCAGGCACTATTTAATTGTATTTAATTGTATTTTTTTTTTGTTTTTGTCAAATTTTATACAAACCATGTATCATGTGTATAATCCACTATCATGTTTATGACAGACGTTTGCCTATTTTACCATCAGTGCAGCCACATTTGAATACACGTTTCTTATTGGTTTGGAAATCGTTTGGACGCAAAAACACCATTCTGTTGCAAGCTCTTATGCATGCTACACCTGAACAACGTCGTGCTATCTTACGCCACGCCAATAAAGATCTAATTCGGTGCATCTCCGAGTGCTGCTTAAATATTTTACGTGGTATGCATGCTACACCTGAACAACGTCGTGCTATCTTACGCCACGCCAATAAAGATCTAATTCGGTGCATCTCCGAGTGCTGCTTAAATATTTTACGTGATAGTGTACCCTTGAAAAAATCTTAAAAATCATCGCTGTCTAAGTATAAGGCAGTTCTCAGAAAGTTATCGGAAAAGAATTCCAGTCTACCGTCTAAGAAGAAAATTATTGTTCAAAAGGGCGGAGCATTTCTACCACTACTTCTGGGTCCTATCATTGGCGCTTTGGCGTCTCATCTTTTTTAAAACATGGAACATGCCAGGAAAATGGTGCTCGTGCCACAAGAAAACTTGGATAAGGTGAATACCTCCAGCACTTTGGACAAAAACGTGGAACAAGTCATTGCCTCTTTGGCTCATCAATTTCTACCAACCTCACAAACACCGGGGACTCCCGCTGCGCGATTGTTCCAGCACTTTGGACAAAAACGTGGAACAAGTCATTGCCTCTTTGGCTCATCAATTTCTACCAACCTCACAAACACCGGGGACTCCCGCTGCGCGATTGGATGCTGAATTGATGTCAATTCTCAACTCGAAAATTCAGGGCGACGAGAGTAAAAAGTGGAAAGAGTATAACGATATTCTAAGGCGGTATTTGTTTTTTGCAAACATGCCTAATAATCTGACCGTTTCACCAACTACGGCTACGAGAGTAAAAAGTGGAAAGAGTATAACGATATTCTAAGGCGGTATTTGTTTTTTGCAAACATGCCTAATAATCTGACCGTTTCACCAACTACGGCATCCGAAGACGGACCATCTGCCCAGCAATTAGAAAACCCGACCGCATCAGAACCTGCGATATTCAGCACGGATTTTATCATCCATGGTGTACCAAAAACTTACAAGCAGACTGCTTAGAACCTGCGATATTCAGCACGGATTTTATCATCCATGGTGTACCAAAAACTTACAAGCAGACTGCTGACAAGCTATTACAATACATTCAATCTGTTGATGGTGGAAGAAAATTAAAGTGGGACAACCAGGGTCGCGTGTCAATCGATGGAAAGGCTATAAGCAATGGTAATATTGTTGATCTGGTCGATGATGCTCTACGTCACCGAAAAAAGTAAAGGCTAACCAGGGTCGCGTGTCAATCGATGGAAAGGCTATAAGCAATGGTAATATTGTTGATCTGGTCGATGATGCTCTACGTCACCGAAAAAAGTAAAGGCAACTGGGCGTGTGGATTTCGCGCGATACCTTCGAGAAATTAATACACCACGAGAATTTATCGGAAACAACAGTTTTTGGACCGTACCAGTAAACTATTCGACGCCTCCTCGCTCTGCATATCAAGAATTACCAAACACCTCGTTAATAACGGACGACGAATCATTTGTGGCCAGTACTCCACGACCAAGTAGACGGAGCAAGAGGAAATCTTTGCCAGCTAACGGATCATCCGGGTTAAAATGGCTACGTCTCGGAGAGATAGATTAGATATAAGTCAAAATCTCCAAAAAGTGTATTTCGACCCTTCCCAGCCAGTGGCATTTTCTGGTACTCGCAATGTAATAAATAAATTCAAAAAATCAATAAATAAAGATGACATTTTAAACTGGTTACGTGCTCAAGTTTCTTACACACGCCATCACCCTACTAGACGTAGATTTCAACGTTTACACTATGATGTATCCAATATTGATGATGTTATCAATAAATAAAGATGACATTTTAAACTGGTTACGTGCTCAAGATTCTTACACACGCCATCACCCTACTAGACGTAGATTTCAACGTTTACACTATGATGTATCCAATATTGATGATGTGTGGGAGGCTGATCTAGCAGATATGCAGTCTTTTAAAACGTACAATGACGGATATCGATATATCTTGGTTGTTTCTTACACACGCCATCACCCTACTAGACGTAGATTTCAACGTTTACACTATGATGTATCCAATATTGATGATGTGTGGGAGGCTGATCTAGCAGACATGCAGTCTCTTAAACGTACAATGACGGATATCGATATATCTTGGTTGTAATTGATGTATTGAGTAAATATGTATGGGTCGAGGCACTTAAAGACAAGTCGGCAGCAACGTGGGAGGCTGATCTAGCAGACATGCAGTCTCTTAAAACGTACAATGACGGATATCGATATATCTTGGTTGTAATTGATGTATTGAGTAAATATGTATGAGTCGAGGTACTTAAAGACAAGTCGGCAGCAACGGTTCTCGAAGGATTTAATAAAATATTTAAACGAAGTGGGCGTACGCCTGGATATCTCCAGACCGACAAAGGAAAAGAATTTGTAGCAGATACGATTCAAAAATATTCATCTGCAAAAGATATAAATTTTCGTGTTGCTCGAAATCCAGACATCAAAGCAGCTATTGTGGAGCGTTTTAATCGGACGTTAAAAGAACGCATGTGGCGGTATTCCACATACAAAAAAACCCATCGATGGATGTTCTTCAGAAGCTCGTAGATGGATATAATCATACGAAGCATACGTCAATTAAAATGGAACCTGCGGCGGTGACTATTGATAATGCAATTGAAGCCTGGCGTAACATTCAGAGTCGTCATCAAACACCAAAACCTCATCGTCTTAAATATAAAGTACTAGACTATGTTCGCATCAGTAAGCAAAAGGCTGCCGTCGACAAAAGTTATGAGGCAGGGTGGACTGAAGAGCTGTTTCAAGTTACAAAAGCAAAACTGCGACAATCGTTACCAGTGTATGAATTGAAGGATTTAGTTGGTGAACCTATTGATGGCTATTTCTACGAACAAGAATTAACACTTGTCAATAAAGATATTGAGGAGGAAGAGTTCTTAATAGAAGAAATTATTCGTACAAGAGGCCGTGGAAAGAAAAAAAAAAGTACTTGTCAAGTGGAAAGGATATTCAGATAAATTTAATTCTTGGGTTCCTGCGGAAGGTGTTAAAACTACTAATCATAATGGCCGATGAATTTCATATGATACTGCCGAGTGACAGTAGTATGAAGTATCACCCTACAAATACTGCGGCAAAATTCACTACTACATTACCACGTCATATCCAGGTAAGCGGAGACTGGGTAGTAGGTCTTAAAGAAATTCAATATCCATGTAATTTTTTACACATTAAAAATGAATCGGAAGGTCAACTAAAACTCTTACTCGTGAACATTGAACTAAGCACTGTCGATATATATCCATTCACGTTTCCACGCGGGCTTTATGAGAATGTTAATGTTATGTTGAAAGTGTTAAATAATGAACCCACTATAGCGAAGCATTGCTTGTTTGAGTTAGATCATACGAGGGTATTTTGAAGATACAACGTCCATGTTTTGTTAATTCTGTGCAAATTTGAAACATGTGTTAGATTTTTCGGATAACTTAAAGAAAGTATTTGGATTAGACCCTGATTTATTTAGGGATTCTTCGTTGGGGATGTTGGCCTGTTGATAATAGTGGTTTAGAGTACACAAATACGCAAGGCATTAGACCATGTAGTCTGTCTCGAGCACTTCCAGAAAACTTTTTCGTTTATTCAGATATTTGTGCTCCATACATCACCGGAGACGTTAATTCTTCGCTTTTACGCATTGTACCAATTAATACTCGCCAATATAAATATGGTGCGACAGACACCATTACATTCAGTAGTGTCAATTATCTCCCTGTTTTATCCAACTCATTTAGAACTATTGATATAGATATAAGAGATAGTAAGGGTGAAATTATGCCATTCGAATACGGACCGTTAAACGTGACACTTCATTTCAAGAAACTGCACTAAAATGGCTCAATACGTTCATTATTATGAGAACCAGGCGGGAGGCGGCACTGCTGAACACTATAGGGTCATTCCACCAAATAAAATTATTTTTACGGGGCGGCCCTCTCGGATCGTGCTCATAATTTGTGGAGGTGTTCTCTACCATAAGAAAAAATTTCCCTGAGAGTTTCAGTTCTTAATACGCAGCGGTCTTGAAGTTATAATTTTTTGAAATTTTGAAAAAAAATTTTTTCCATCTTTTTCATCAATTTTTTGATGAGGAAAACTTTTTCATAAAAATTTACGTAACACTATATTTTATGGGAAAAATCCTCAGCTTTCAAATAAAAATATCCATTTTATCGTAAACTCATCAATAGACCCTCAAATATCCAATTAAAGTGGAAAAATCGATTTTTTATGGTGTGCGGCGCTAGTTACTTCAATTTTGATTTTTTTTTTTTCAAAAAGCTGAGAGTTTTTCCTACAAAATATATCATTTTGGCGATGTGCATATTTTTTATTTTATAATAATTAAATTAAACATTATATCCTGTGAGTATTTCCTGATTATTTAGAATAGTAAAATACTTTTCTGTTGAATATTTAAAATAAAATATTTAATAATTTTAAACTACCCGCTAAAAAATTGAGCTAATTCGATGCAGATGGCGCTCAAGACTCCCTCTATTTATTTTTATTTTGTAAATATTTATTGACTGATATCCGTCTGTGACAGAATTTGAGGTTGCTTGACAGCTTGATTTGAGCAAATACAGAATTGCTTAAATTTGTAATAATTATTGCCTTTCTTTTATTTTTATTTACAATGAGTAAGCGTATAAGGTTGACAGTGAATTGTTTTAATCCGTTTAACGAGCCACGTAAGTTACTAATTAGATGTATTTTACCTCACTTTTATAACCTCTAAATGTAATTGATTAAGTCAGTGGCTCAATTTTTAATATCAATCTTTAATTACAAATAACTTGAAATTTACAGATAAAAAAGTAAAGGATTTACGAAAATTTCCCTATGAAGATCGTTGGAAATTCCCTAACGCTGATGAAACTGCAATGTTATGTGTACGTTGTAGATTTCGTGTTAGGGAATATATTCCAGCGGTACAAGAGGAATGGAAATTCCCTAACGCTGATGAAACTGCAATGTTATGTGTACGTTGTAGATTTCGTGTTAGGGAATATATTCCAGCGGTACAAGAGGAAGCAGATTTCATTGCGAGTCAAAAGAGTGTTGAAAGTCTGAGTATATCAACCGAATTTTCATGAAGTCTTTCGTCAAATACTAGAACTGTTAGTAATTACAGTGACAACCTCGTTGATTTTAATGATCATTCCTTAGAGTGTTTTTTAAGAATTCTTTTCATTGAAAAAGATAGGTGAGATTTTTCCCATCGATTTTAGTTTTTCTTGCAGAATCAAAACGTACTTGATTACCCTCATATGTGTTCGATTTTAGATTATATGCTGAAAAAAATTACTTTTTCCCATCGATTTTAGTTTTTCTTGCAGAATCAAAACGTACTTGATTACCCTCATATGTGTTCGATTTTAGATTATATGCTGAAAAAAATTACGGAGTAAAAAAACTTGATGAGTGCTATGTTGCTCTTGATAATAAGTTTAAATCGCAATTTGGAGTAGTACCTGAATCTACGTACAGTCAAATAAATCAAGATTACTGTTCAATAATAACCAAACTGAAAAAATTATATAATGCTGAAAGTGACAAGTAAATTTCTATCACATATGATCATTTTAAAATCTCTAGATTTTTTAATAACGATTTTTTTATTACTTTCAACAGATCGATAAAAAAAACATTACTCTCAATTTTGCCTGATAGTTGGAGTGTCAGTCGTATAGTACGCGAGTTTGAATGTTCTCGAACATTGGTATTGAATTTCAAAAAAGAGATCGGTGTATCAGAGAATTTTGACTTGAACTCTAGTGAAATGAGTATTGAAAATGATAATCCTTCAAAAGCTCCAGCGGGTAATCAGCCACTTCATTTAGATATAAAGCAACTAGTGATTGACTTCTATGAGAGTGAAGAGAATTCTAAGCAATTAGCGGGCATGAAAGATTTCAAATCTGTGAAAGATTGCAATGGTATTCGAACCAGAGTTCAGAAAAAATTGGTTTTATGTAATTTAAAGGAGTTATACCAAAATTTCAAATCAAAATACGATTCAGTATCAATCGGATTTTCTAGATTCGCTAGTCTGAGACCTACGCATTGTATTCTTGCTGGGAGTAGTGGTACTCATGTTGTATGTGTATGTACTATACACCAAAATGTGAAATTAATGCTGGAAGGTAATTTAGTATTCAATATTCGTCATGACTGCATTTGACTAAGTTATTAACTCAATTTCATTTTCTTATTTAGGATGTAATTTTCCAAAATTTGCTAAACATACAGATTGGATAATGGAAACTCAGCCAATTTATAAAAATTGATTAAATAAATTGGTTTGTGATAATCCAACGGAATCGTGTTTCTTTAGAAGCTGCGATGAGTGTCCAAATAATGAGAATATCATTAATTATTTTGATGGAATCGTGTTTCTTTAGAAGCTGCGATGAGTGTCCAAATAATGAGAATATCATTAATTATTTTGATGCGTCTTTTAAAGAATCTAATGTAAATGAAATCCAATAGAAAAAGTGGACATCAACTGATCGATGTACTATTGTAAACGTAACTTCAGATTCCGACGAGTTTATTGATAGAATCTAATGTAAATGAAATCCAATAGAAAAAGTGGACATCAACTGATCGATGTACTATTGTAAACGTAACTTCAGATTCCGACGAGTTTATTGACTCTTTAGTGACGCAACTTGAAAAGCTTTTAAAACATGATTATGTAGCAAAAATTCAAAGTCGGTTTTTCTCTGATACGAAATTAAATTTAAAATGTGGTGAATTTGCGGTGGTTTTTGATTTTGCAGAAAACTATGCATTTGTTGTGCAAGAAGCTGTGTCGGTTTTTCTCTGATACGAAATTAAATTTAAAATGTGGTGAATTTGCGGTGGTTTTTGATTTTGCAGAAAACTATGCATTTGTTGTGCAAGAAGCTGCTCAAGGCTTTCATTGGAATAATGATCAAGCCACTATATTTCCAATGGTAGTTTATTATAACGAAAATGATACTATTAAGCATTTTAGCTTAGTTGGTATCTCAGATTGCCTTAAACATGATACAGTTTTGATTTACTTATTTCAAGAACAATTGATTACTCTACTAAAGAAAAAATTTGCAACTGTTGATAAGATTTTTTACTTCTCTGACGGAGCACCACAGCAATTTAAAAACAAAAAAGCATTTACTAATTTATGTTATCATTATGCTGACATTGGAATCAACGCCGAGTGGCATTTTTTTGCAACTGCCCATGGCAAAGGACCATGTGACGGGCTTGCAGGTTCAGTAAAGCGATATACGGCTAGAGCTTCATTACAAATGGAAAATAAAAATCTTATACTAACTGTACAAGATTTACATTTCTGGGCAATCAAGAATTTTACAGGAGTTGATTTCTCTTTCATAACGAATGATGAGTATTTAATAAAAAAAACTGTATTAGACGTACGATATTCTTCATCAAAAACCGTTAAAGGAACACAGTTATTACACACTTGTTTGCCAATAAAAATGAAATTGGATATGCTTTGTAAGGGTTTTTTATATTTTTTTCTTTTCTCTATTCTCTATTTCTAACCTAACCGCTATTACCCTACCTTCGTTCAATTATATTATCCGCGAGGATCTCCGACGGGCGCCAGCTAATTTTTTGTATCTGACCGGAAATCAGCAAAACCGGTCTATCACTCAAAATTCTCAAAACCTCCAAAATCTCAACCAAAACTTAAACCTAAAAACTTAACTCTAATCCCCGCGAATAAATAACTGATACGGAATTTCCCAGCTAAACAGTACCCTGATGTTCGGGTAAGGGTCGTGGTAATTTTCCCGTGGCTCTAAGTCAAGTATAATTTAAATTAAATCATCCAACTAACCAACTAATAGACTCGAAATATTAACAACAATAGAATCAGATAAATTACATAATTTTCCCAAAAATTCGGTAACGATAATTAAACACAAATAATCAGACTCTAAACGGTAATAGATGACTCGATCTCTCCAAAATCATATTAAACGGGAATAATCTTACTTGGCGAGGCTTAAGACTCAACGATAACCTCTCCTTCGTCGATCGGGCTGCATTTCAACGAGTTCCTCGGTTCCTTGGCCTCCATGGAGTCAACCAGCGGACGTACCCTGTCGAGACTTAAGACTCAACGATAACCTCTCCTTCGTCGATCGGGCTGCATTTCAACGAGTTCCTCGGTTCCTTGGCCTCCATGGAGTCAACCAGCGGACGTACCCTGGTTCCCCAGATTTTCCTCCACACTTCTCACTCAGCCAAAACTCGACCGCTCACTCAGAGCACCAACTTTAGACGTCCGTTCTCTATGACACCTCAGCTCCGACTCTCTTCGACGACTCCCCTTCACTCAGCCAAAACTCGACCGCTCACTCAGAGCACCAACTTTAGACGTCCGTTCTCTATGACACCTCAGCTCCGACTCTCTTCGACGACTCCCCAGAAACTCACTCCTCGAGCTCTGGCCTCTCACTCTCCACTCCCAAGACTCTCAAAAGCTGACTCTTCAAGACTCCGACTCCGCACTGACTCAGACTCAAAAACTCAACTCTATTTCCGACTCTTGCCGAACTCACCCGAGCGACTTCTCCGCCAGAGCCACGAGGAAACACAAAAGCTAAACTTAA
>MVJL01009425.1:0-50131 GCA_002156465.1 Macrocentrus cingulum | reverse complement strand
TGAAAATATCACAATGTAGATGGCCTATCATATCAACAATTTTTCCGGTTGTTAGCAATTCACGGCGTTTCTTCAATCCAACATTGACATCAGTAGTGGCCTCCATTCGTTTAGGTGTGTCATCATACCACAGAGCGCTTGTTAGGTGTGAATATTTAGCCGCACCACCATAATTTAAGAGTGTTTCTTTTTTGAATGTAAGCCCTATATGCATAATGTGTCATCATACCACAGAGCGCTTGTTAGGTGTGAATATTTAGCCGCACCACCATAATTTAAGAGTGTTTCTTTTTTGAATGTAAGCCCTATATGCATAAACATTAATTGGTGGTGTCACAAGTTTTTGATTCAAAAATACATACACTTGATTGAACATTGAATGCATGAAATTATTGATTGGCGCAGGTCCTTTCATTAATTGGTGGTGTCACAAGTTTTTGATTCAAAAATACATACACTTGATTGAACATTGAATGCATGAAATTATTGATTGGCGCAGGTCCTTTCTTGTCTCCGGCAGCCATCTCTACCTCTGCTGGCTTATTATTTTTAGATTGTATAGTTTCTGACGTGGCGTGTGCCACGTCGGATTATCTACTCGGTTTAAAAGATAAATTCTTTATTTTTTTTGTGCGGAAAAACGATGCTTGCTCGTATGATCCGCCTGATTGTGACGTGGCGTGTGCCACGTCGGATTATCTACTCGGTTTAAAAGATAAATTCTTTATTTTTTTTGTGCGGAAAAACGATGCTTGCTCGTATGATCCGCCAATAACGCCGTTTGCGCAGGACGTTACGTCAGAATTATATTATCAACTATTGTATCTTTTTTTTGTGCGGAAAAACGATGCTTGCTCGTATGATCCGCCAATAACGCCGTTTGCGCAGGACGTTACGTCAGAATTATATTATCAACTATTGTATCGAGTCTTTATTTTGTTAAAAAACCCTGTTCGATTTACAAAACTGCGATTTAACGCTCGCCGATCGCCGCCATTCGAAGAAACATCGAAGGAAACTAACCCACGACCATTCACGGGCACGTACGTTCATCGCCGCATGGAAATCATCGCCTATTTATTCGATTAAATCCGCCATTCGAAGAAACATCGAAGGAAACTAACCCACGACCATTCACGGGCACGTACGTTCATCGCCGCATGGAAATCATCGCCTATTTATTCGATTAAAAGGCACCAAGGATGGGATGCAGTCGATCGAAGCGTCAATCTCACGGAGTTGGCTGTTTGAAATCTCCCGCCACGCGGCTACGTCACTAAGCAACATGGACGACGCTCGGCTGGAGTGAGACAATTGTGAAGTTCGACACTTGTTGAATGCTCTCTATCACCCTAACGTGTGCGAGAAGACGACACGGATTGGCCGATGGAGATCACGTGACAACCGTCGTCCGCGTGTTCGCTGTGCGTGCACGAGGACATTATACGAGCAAGTGTGAGACCGCGTTGACGTACCTTTAGAGGCTAAAATTTGCTGTGAATTTTGTTGTCAATTTGCGTATTCATGGTTCATCGAGGCGTCCGGCGAATATCGAGCACCCTTCATCTACTTGGCCCGACTACGTAAAGACCAGAGAGGAATCTGAGGACGGGAAAACGGCCCTAAAATATCGAGGTACGTGGTTACTGCCGCCGTTGGAGAGCAGAATCTATTTGCTGTGAATTTTGTTGTCAATTTGCGTATTCATGGTTCATCGAGGCGTCCGGCGAATATCGAGCACCCTTCATCTACTTGGCCCGACTACGTAAAGGCCAGAGAGGAATCTGAGGACGGGAAAACGGCCCTAAAATATCGAGGTAGGGGAGCAGGTGGTAGGACCGCTCAGTACATTGTACCGCCCACCTCGGTTTTGAACACAATTACTGAAAAAAAAAATTTTTTTTTGAGGGCATTTTAATTTAATACTATAAAAACCCTAAAATACGATAAACCAAAGTTTTAAAAGGATTTTATCATGTAAAAATAATAGTTGTTTGTTTTACTATTCAATCCTTCTAAAATTTGAGCGCTTTAAAATAAGCTTTTAAAATAGTTTATTGTTGATAAATTATTTTGAAAAAAATTCCATGAGCTCTCGCAACTATTTACTATTGGAATCGAGCGTTACGAAAATTAAGTCAATACAATTATTATTTTTTTATTATTAATTTTTAAACTCGGCCGCGCGGTGGTTATACCGCTCAACTACCGGCTCTTGTACCGCTCACGCTCGCGCGCCTCTTGCCAGTCCCATCTCAGCACACGCACGAAAGAGTGAGGTTACGTGTTTGTTTTGGAAAACATTCTACCGGCTCTTGTACCGCTCACGCTCGCGCGCCTCTTGCCAGTCCCATCTCAGCACACGCACGAAAGAGTGAGGTTACGTGTTTGTTTTGGAAAACATTTTAAGATGTCCAATCAATCTAATAATTTAGATACAAAAAAAAGGACAGTGGACTCGGTTGAAAACGGTGATTCCATACATAAAAGTGCGAATTTATTCGGTGTGCCGTACAACACTCTACGAGATAGGCTAAAAAGTGGTTTGAATTGCCAAAAAATGAATTGACATCGCCAAAAAAAAATAGCCAGTTCAAGTTATCTTGAAGTCGATAACGATGGAAGTACGTGCAGTGTTTGCAGTCAGGCCAAGATGAGCTCTGGTATCGCTGCAGAAGCTGTGGATCGTGGGCTCACGAAGCATGTGTTGCTGCTGAGACGCCTAATTCGTATGTCTGTGATGGCTGCTACCAATAATTATAGTTTAAGTAAATCGTTTGCAATACTCAGAATTCGTTCCAAAAAATTTAAATTTAAAACAAGATTTTAAAAAGTATTACTCGTAAATAAATGCTAGTCTGGGCGGTGAGTGGTACTCACCGCCCATATATTTCTAAAAATCTGTAACTCGTAGACTAGACGGTAAATAAACAATATTTTTAAATTTAATTGTTAAAATAAACGATAAACAACTACTTTTAAAATTATCCACAGTTTACCTTAGGTGGGCGGTACTTGCACCCGCTCCCCTATGTCAATATAAAATTTTATACTATGTATCAAATTTTAAATATATGATTAAATTTAATACAAAAATGATGAAATTTACCCTTTTTCCACAAATGAATATTGAAATTCCGATGGAAGATATAAAAATAATAAATTAATATTGCGTTTATTACTTTTTATATCCAAATGGGTATTGAAATTCAGATTATTTTTAACAGTGTGGAGTTAAATCTTGAAAATATTTATATACTTAAAGTGTACATTTTATGTATACTTTAATGAAAATAAATATTTATCAATAAAAATTTCTTTTCTTTATTATTGTTAATAATTTTTTTGATTATTTGTTTTATAGAAATGATTGAAAAAACCATTTAACTGAATGATTTTGTTTGAATTTTGAATAAAAAAAAATTGTTTTTTAGAAATGGCTGGATCTAATGATGAGATTGCGCTTGTATGGAAAAATAGATTTGATGAAGATAGTCATTGGTTATAACGACCTAGACGCAGAAATTGAAAGACTTACGGAATTTTATAAAGAACTTGAATTTAATCAATCGATATCAATCTTTATTCATTAAAATTAAAGATTTTTAAATTGAAACTTAAGCGAAAATTCGAAAAACTTCAAGATTCGAAAAATACCTGTGACGTTCGGATGAACGCCACGTCGGATAATAATTGGGAAAATAATCCCAGGTAGGGGATTCTGCTGGTAGGCACCTCGTGAGATGCTTCTCAATGGAAGGTTGATTCGTTTGGTATATCGATTTATTGATTCAAACACCAATCAAAATATATTCCGTATTTGATAAGTAGGGTGAGGGCCTCTCGTGGTGGAAGGTGGATCCCTCGTGACAGATAATACAGCCTAGAGTAGTAGCTGTATCGCGGGTCCGTGATGGACAGTCTGTACCGCAGCTTGGCGTAGTCGATGGTGGTATGGACTGGCCGAAGATTACGGGTACGGCTGTCGACTTCCTCGTCGTCGATGGTGATAACAGGCACCTCGTCGTTGATGGTGACGATTTCCGGACTCGGTTCCAGAGGAGTATCGTCCTCGATGGTGATTACTTCCGGTTGATCTTCAGGCACAGGGAAGTTCGACTCGGGAGTAGCGAATTCCGTCACCAGGAAGTGGTCATCGACTGCCGGTGCTCCCTCGTCGACTGCCGGTGCTCCTGTTAGAGTAGTAGCTGTATCGCGGGTCCGTGATGGACAGACTGTACCGCAGCTTGGCGTAGTCGATGGTGATTACTTCTGGTTGGTCTTCAGGCACAGGGAAGTTCGACTCGGGAGTAGCGAATTCCGTCACCAGGAAGTGGTCATCGACTGCCGGTGCTCCCTCGTCGACTGCCGGTGCTCCTGCGCTGGTGGTTGGTGTTGGATCTAGTGGCTCAGGTTGTTTGCCTTCATAGGATCGGAGTGATCCCAGAAGTTGTCGAAGGAAAACCTTCCTTCCTCCTGATACTGGGCCCTCAAAATCAGCCGATGTTCACGTGATCCGGAGTGCACGTGCAGCGATATTTGTCACGTAGGCCCAAATTTCCTTAGAATTGATTGTCGAGTCCCGAGTTACTCGATCCAATTCTTTATCGCGAGGTGGACGGTCCGAGCGCGCAGACATAAACACCGGAAGGCGCGATATCGGAGTAATATTCGGTGCCATGATGTGTCATGCGCCGAACATTAAAATAAAGTTGATTATTTAGAAAAATTATTCGTCACACCTCCCTTGTTAAACTAAGCATCGTCCTCGATGCTTTCCAAGCTTATGGAATTGACTCTATAGATTAAATTTTATAAGCTGGTATAAAAATGAGTATACGAATAATAGAAGAATTTTGAATATGTGTAAATTTGTAAGGAAAAAACGGCCTACGTCGACGGAAAGACGTCCACCTGCGATTGAGAGTTTTCGATGGTGTTGTTCTTTCCTCGGTTGATTGGAATGGGCCCGGACAATGGTATGCTGTAGATCGCATCGTCTTCTCGCGTATAACCTGTTGTTCTAGGCCTCGTGCAGCACTGGTGGTAACAACGAGTGGTAATTTGCCAAAGGTAGTCTTTTGCAAGGTAGAGCAGGATAACAAGTACGAGTAGTCCGATAGTTCCAATCAGCGCTGTTGATAGTGTGTCTTGGAGTCTCTCTGCTCGTCTGTGCCTTGCTATTTCCACCGATTTGGCCTCTAGCTCTCTTAAAGAGATGTCGAAAGCCTTGTCGGGGAATACCATAGTAAGATCTTCTCCAGCGGCTGTCCTAACTTCATCTTGCGTGAAGACAAGAGAAGTTAAGGCGTTGATCTTCAGTGGGTGGACTGGCTCGAACCTCAGCTCTCGATTGTATGAGCTTTCTAGGCGTCGACACCCTGGCAACGATCCATATGACGTCTTTCCAGTGCAACCGGCATCCAGTTGGAGTATTCCGCTACCGTTCAGTAAAATACTTTTGGCCGGGACTCCTCCGCAGATGATTTGCAGTTCGGTAAGTTCAGGAACAGAGTAGATCCATCTTGAAATACAGATTTCCACCTGTATTTCCACCTGTATTTCACTTTTTCTCCCTGCGAAAGAAAGCGAAAAAAGCGAGATAATAAGTTTCGTATCCTAACCCCAAAATTGACAGTATTAAAAATTTTTCTTACTATTTGGAATGTAAATGCAAGATTTAGGCTTGGACCTGATTCAATTGAAAGACGTAGGCCATCGTCCACATTGTAGTTAACGTTTACACACTTTTTACGATCCATAATTGTGGAGTTTTTGAGGAAAAACGTCGGAAAAAACTGTTCAATTTTAGATCCAGATGAGGTTAGAAAAAATATACATCGTAACGGTGACGGAACTCGAGATAGCAGTACTGCCGTCAATAATGACGGTAGTTTTACGAAACAATATTGACGGTTATAGTTAGACAGATATTTTATTCTTCACTAACGCCGTCAAAAAAAAATAAAAATATTGAATTTTCCTGATTAACATCAGTGTATGTTATCGAGTTAATTTCACACATAAATATCCTGTAACAAATCTGACGGCAATGAAAAATAGAATACAATTTTTTATTATCTATTGCCGTCAGATTCGTTTGTTTTTTTTGACGGTCGATTCTGAGATGCGGAAAAATTTAATATTTTTATTTTTTTTTTGACGGCGTCGGTGAAAAATAAAATCTGTCTAACTATAACCGTCAATGATTTTTCGTTTGAATTTTATTTTTCTACTTGTGAAAAAAATCCAGCACCATTTTCCAGCATCCAGCATTGAATTTTCAAACGAAAAAATATTGACGGTTATAGTTAGACAGATTTTATTTTTTACCGACGCCGTCAACAAAAAATAAAAATATTAAATTTTCCCGCGTTTGATTTCAAACGAAAAAATATTGACGGTTATAGTTAGACAGATTTTATTTTTTACCGACGCCGTCAACAAAAAATAAAAATATTAAATTTTCCCGCGTTTGAGAATCGACCGTCGCTCCGCCAAAGGAATCAATTTGTCGTTGCGGAGCCCCATAACCTCAATCCTTTGGACATCAGATTTGGTATTTTCATCATTCGTTGTTGAACAATGGGTGTATTCAGGAGACAAAAGTCCGATTGGGATTTTTAGACAGTCTCAGTGGGACGTGAATTCAACCGAACAGTCTAACTGTAGACTGTCTGACTTGACGCCATTTTGTCTAATTTTTGTTATGATTGTATGGTGCAGTTTGGTGAGATACATATATGCTGATGCGTAAACTACCTGTTTCGAATAATCGTCATCTTGCATTATTTCGTCTAACATATCATTTCGTCGTCCTTCCATAGTTAATGACTATAAACACTCATCAGACAATCATAGTTTGTCAATCAACAGCACGAATAAATGTTTTTGGGGCCTCTGACAGACAGGAGGTTATGTTGACTATTTGTTTTCGGTCTGTTCGGCTGAAACACCTCTAAATTGGACTATCTAAACCACCACTACGTGCGCGGCCATCTTGGAAATGAGAATTTAGACAGTCTGAGTCGGACTTCTGTCTCCTGAATACACCCAATGCCTGCGTCCGTCAAAAAATCCAGCACCGTCAATATTTTTTCGTTTGAATTTTCCCGCATCTGAGAATCGACCGTCGCTCCGCCAAACGAATCAGTTTGTCAGTGCGAAGCACCATAACCTCAATCACCGTCAAAAAAAACAAACAAATCTGACGGCAGTAAATTTAGAAAATAGTTTTTTATTTTTCATTGCCAACAGATTTGTTTGCTTTTTTTGACGGTGACTGTCGCTCTGCCAAACGAATAAGTTTGTCAGTGCGGAGCCCCATGACCTATAAACATCCTGTAACTACGTATCATTCGAATATAAGTTTGTCAGTGCGGAGCCCCATGACCTATAAACATCCTGTAACTACGTATCATTCGAAGTTACACTGATGTTAATCGTAATTTTCCCTAACAGACTGATTTTTTATAAAAATTTCATTTTAAAATTGTGTTTTATTATTTTTCTACTTGTTAAAAAAATCCAGCACCGTCAATATTTTTTCGTTTGAATTTTCCCGCGTCTGAGAATCGACCGTCGCTCCGCCAAACGAATCAGTTTGTCAGTGCGAAGCACCATAACCTCAATTACCATAAAAAAAAACGAACAAATCTGACGGCAATAAAAATAAAATACAATATTATCACTGTAACTTCGAATGATAGGTAGTTACAGGATATTTATAGGTTGAATTATTTATTTCTTTTACCTGAGTGCGATTAACTCGTTGAGATATTTAAGATTTAATAATATTAAAAAATTTAAAAAGTTTGAAAAAAACGGATAGTTAAGTTTTTTTATTTTCGTTAATATCTTGAAAAGGATTAAAAATACGAAATTAATGCAAGAAATTTTTTTTATAGAGAATTAAAAAAGCTACAAATTATGTTTCGAACAATTTTTCTTATTTCTTATTATTCTCACGATATTTCAGATTTATAAATGTCAACAAAATTCATAAAAAATAAAAAACATCAAATTCTTCCTCAATTGCCTAATAAATAATTAAATAATAATGTTTTCATTTAAAAATCCTTTTTATCAATAATATTAATATATTTTCTGATCAATTTATCCCCTATAATATTTTTTTTCTTCACCATTGTCGTATAAATAATTTATATGCTGATGTGATGCAATGCCCTCGAAATTAACTATATTTTCTGATCAATTTATCCCCTATAATATTTTTTTTCTTCACCATTGTCGTATAAATAATTTATATGCTGATGTGATGCAATGCCCTCGAAATTAACGACTCTATTATCGTTTTTAACGCGTAAGGAATTTTTCCTCCCTCCCTCTGTATACATTTAAACTATAATTTATATTCTCTAGCAGATGACCAGGGCGGGGGGTAGTTTTATGCATCAGGGGATCTGGAATTTTTCCTCCCTCCCTCTGTATACATTTAAACTATAATTTATATTCTCTAGCAGATGACCAGGGCGGGGGGTAGTTTTATGCATCAGGGGATCGCACACACTGTCTAATATCGTTTATTTAGATCAGAAATGACCGCGATAGAAATCTAGCAGACTGGGGTAGTTTTATGCATCAGGGGATCGCACACACTGTCTAATATCGTTTATTTAGATCAGAAATGACCGCGATAGAAATCTAGCAGACCCCCAGTTGACTTTTTTTTACTTATTTTAACTTGCAATGCGTTGTGGAATTTTCTTGCATCAGGGGATCGCACACACTGTCTAATATCGTTTATTTAGATCAGAAATGACCGCGATAGAAATCTAGCAGACCCCCAGTTGACTTTTTTTTACGTATTATAACTTGCAATGCGTTGTGGAATTTTCTGTGCCCCCATATGCCTTAAAAATACATTTATCCGCGCGGGGGGTGACTCAACACCAGTATTATTTGCTAGGGGGAGGTCAATGCGTTGTGGAATTTTCTGTGCCCCCATATGCCTTAAAAATACATTTATCCGCGCGGGGGGTGACTCAACACCAGTATTATTTGCTAGGGGGAGGCCACGTGCCCAACTTTAATAATCACTTACTCAATTATACACTCAAAATGCGACTGCTGCGCGTTTGACTCAACACCAGTATTATTTGCTAGGGGGAGGCCACGTGCCCAACTTTAATAATCACTTACTCAATTATACACTCAAAATGCGACTGCTGCGCGTAATGTGATGCTAATAGGGGTGTTCACCGCGATATTTAATCAAAAAATGAAAAAATACCCATCAAAAATATTTGAAATATCGAAAAAAATAATGTGATGCTAATAGGGGTGTTCACCGCGATATTTAATCAAAAAATGAAAAAATACCCATCAAAAATATTTGAAATATCGAAAAAAACTATTATTCTATGTATTTTTATTAATAAACAATTAAAACATTAATTTTATTGACTTTTTTCCCATTATTATTCTATGTATTTTTATTAATAAACAATTAAAACATTAATTTTATTGACTTTTTTCCCAAATACGCACTAGATCAAGCTCATTAAAACCACGATTTTAAGGGTTATAAATATGGAAAGTGAAAAAAATCGAGCGGCATTTTATTTAGAATACATGCCGTCATAAAATAGACTAAAATTATTTATTAACAATTATTAAAAACAAAATGGCGATGTAGAAACTACTTCGAGCGGCATTTTATTTAGAATACATGCCGTCATAAAATAGACTAAAATTATTTATTAACAATTATTAAAAACAAAATGGCGATGTAGAAACTACGAAAATCCGAGTTTTTATTGATTCAGTGCTGAAAAAAAAAAAATGAAAATATCGATAGATTCTAGAAATTTTAGTCTATCTGATAGAGGGTGTTTTAAAAAAAATTTTAAGCTGTCATGATTCAGTGCTGAAAAAAAAAAAATGAAAATATCGATAGATTCTAGAAATTTTAGTCTATCTGATAGAGGGTGTTTTAAAAAAAATTTTAAGCTGTCATTTTTAAAAATTGGTTTTTTCAAATTTGAGTTATTATGGCTGACAATCGAGATATTTAAGGGATTGTGTTACAACTACTAATTTTACTTTTTGTCGATGGTTCCGATTTTTTGAAATAGAAATCCGTTATACTATGTTATTAATTGCACTAAGGGAGCACATACAACTACTAATTTTACTTTTTGTCGATGGTTCCGATTTTTTGAAATAGAAATCCGTTATACTATGTTATTAATTGCACTAAGGGAGCACATGGGGTTGAACAATCAACCACAATCACGTGTAATCAAAATTTTCTGATATACAGACGCTTCGGATTACAAGAGGGTTGATTTTTACCCTTGAATAAATTTATCGCACCCCTTAGTGTTTCTTATACACGATGAATTGAGTGAAGCCACTGATCCTACGACCCCTATATGCGTGGGGATGTTTATTACATTAAACGCGAAATTAGCGATTGAAATATCAAAATTTATTTTTGAATTGAGTGAAGCCACTGATCCTACGACCCCTATATGCGTGGGGATGTTTATTACATTAAACGCGAAATTAGCGATTGAAATATCAAAATTTATTTAAAAAAAAACACAATCTATGAATTATTCAATTAAATTATACAATTCTAAACTATTTGTTTAGCTTAGGGGGTTGAAAAAATAGCGGTTTACTAAAAATAAAAAAAACACAATCTATGAATTATTCAATTAAATTATACAATTCTAAACTATTTGTTTAGCTTAGGGGGTTGAAAAAATAGCGGTTTACTAAAAAACAAACTGTTTGCTAAGTTTAGAAAATTAAAAATGTTAATATTTCGCTTTTTGTTTTTTTTTTTTTTTACTGTTTGCTAAGTTTAGAAAATTAAAAATGTTAATATTTCGCTTTTTGTTTTTTTTTTTTTTTAATTTTTTAAAAACCCAAAAAATAGCATTTACACTAAGTTTACATAAAATTTTTTTTTTTTTTTAATTTTTTAAAAACCCAAAAAATAGCATTTACACTAAGTTTACATAAAAAATGATAATAACCTTTTTTATTGGAAATTAAATTTCCTAACTTTTTTTATTAAAACTTTTTTTTCTACGATTAACAGTTAAAGAGTTATTTCAGTTAATATACCAAAAAAACAGTATTAAAGAAGATATTTTTTAAAATATCTTTTAAACTATTGTTTTTTATGAAAAATTGTATATAACAAAATTTATAGAGCTTTAAATTCTCTATATTTTTTGTTTGAAGGTTTTATTTTAAAATATCTTTTAAACTATTGTTTTTTATGAAAAATTGTATATAACAAAATTTATAGAGCTTTAAATTCTCTATATTTTTTGTTTGAAGGTTTTATTTCTATAATTGATTCATTTCAAGTAATTTCAATAATTCTAATGGATCGATCGCATATATGATGAAAAAGTTGCGTTATATTTTTTGTTTGAAGGTTTTATTTCTATAATTGATTCATTTCAAGTAATTTCAATAATTCTAATGGATCGATCGCATATATGATGAAAAAGTTGCGTTGAAAAAATATAAATTCCATTGAAGGGCGTGTTAATTATAAAATGCAAATATGTAGATAGTATTTTAGACTATTTGAAGTCGTAACTGTCCCTCGTTAACTCCTTTATTTCCATTGAAGGGCGTGTTAATTATAAAATGCAAATATGTAGATAGTATTTTAGACTATTTGAAGTCGTAACTGTCCCTCGTTAACTCCTTTATGTCGCTGAGATAAGATTATATTGGATTGTAGTTGAATGCGAGTAATTTCAATGTTGCGACTAATTTTCCGAGAGTTTAACGGCACTACTGGTCCTTTATGTCGCTGAGATAAGATTATATTGGATTGTAGTTGAATGCGAGTAATTTCAATGTTGCGACTAATTTTCCGAGAGTTTAACGGCACTACTGGGACCGAATTCTTGAAAGGGTGATACGCGATATCGCATGCGATATTCACTGCGAGACAGTCAAACTCTATTCTTGACCGAGCGAAACGATATCGAGAGTGATAATTATCGCACGTTCCATCTCGCCTAGGTTTACCCACCCGATACGGGAGTATCGCATGCGAGATGGCAAAACACCAACCTCACGGCGCAAGCGTGAAGTAGGATAAACCGGAATGTGAGGTTATGGTGATATTTTTATTTTGAATTAATTTTTATTGCAATTCAAAAATGGATATGGCTCTACAAAATGCTGTGCAACTAATATTAAATGTTGATAATAATGATGAAGATCACGAGGAGGATAGGCATGCCCGTAACGAAATGATCAACCCATTTGACGAGTTAACTGAAAGACAATTCATAAAAATTTTTCGACTAACTAAAAACACAACAACACAACTGATAAATATTGTGCGTCCACATTTAGATGAACCTAATCGAGTTTCAGCCTTGAATGTGACTGTGCAAGTAAGTAAGGATTTTAAAACATAATTTTAACAGTTCGAGATAATAATTTTATGAGATAATAATTTTTTTGTTTACAGGTATTAGCAGCTTTACGGTTTTATGCAGTTGGGAGCTATCAAAACTGCATTGCCCTTAACAAATTTATGAACATTAGTCAGCCATCAGTGTCCCGATGCTTGAAAAACGTAACCAATGTTCTAAATATGCCAGCAATTTTCCATCATTGGATTCACTTTCCTAACAATCTCAATGAAATGACAGCGTTGAGGAATAAGTAAGATGTTTTTGATAATATTTGATATTAATAAACTTCTTACTTTGTTATACTCCTCTTTCAATAGATTTTGGCAGAAACATCGATTTCCTGGAGTCATCGGCTGCCTTGATTGTACCCACGTTGCAATTTTCCCACCGCCTCGCGACGATCCAGTTTTTCCTGAGCATATTTATGTGAACAGGAAAGGATACCATTCAATAAATGTGTAGTTGGTGAGAATCAAACGATGGAATTGTATTGCTGTCAAATTGAATAGACTGATCATTTATATGAAAACTTTTAGATATGCGATACAGACCTGTGTATACTGAGTGTTAATGCTCGGTATCCAGGGAGCACACATGACTCCTATATTTGGAATAATTGTCGTGTACTGCCACTTATGCAACAAATTCATGGTCGAGGAGAATCTTTCTGCCTATTAGGTAAGTCTAAAGTAGTTTACTATTGCATCATTACTGTAGCTTTTGACGACTTTTCTAACTTTGTAGGTGATTCTGGCTACGCATTAAGACCATGGATGATGACTCCGGTCCTTGAAGATGAGGGCAATGACTCAATCAGGAGATACAATGCCTGTCAAATGAGCACAAGGTCGCTCATCGAACGCTGCAATGGTCTATTAAAAATGCGGTTTCGTTGTCTTTTGAAGCACCGAGTATTGCATTATCGACCTGAAAAATGCTCGAAAATCATCAATGCATGCGTAGTGTTGCACAATATGTGCATAGAAAATGATGTACCACTCCTAAACGATGACGACGATGAAGATGGAGTCGATGATGCAGAAAACCCACCGAATTTTGATTTCGGAATGAATGATGGTGTAAATGGAAATAATGCAGGAGTTGCAGGCGAGCGAAATCCTGATTTAACAGCTGGTAGACGAGTTCGAAATCATATCATAACACGATATTTTTCACGTAGAGTCGCAGAGTGAGATTAGAATCAAATATTGTCTTGTATTCACTGATGTGTCGGCACATATAAAATAAAACTAACTTTTTTTACAGGAAATATTGTTTAATTGGTCTTCTCATACATGTTTTACAAAAAAATATTGCAACATTCTCTTATTAAATACGTAGGTTACTCGAGTATTAAGGTAGTAATTATCGCAGATAATTTTCTATATTATTAATACCTTCTTAATAATATAATCAACATTGCTTCAGTATCTTTATACTTTTATGAGGTATATAACAACTTAAGTTATTAATAATACATAAGTGCAATAACAGCCTTTTCGTTAACTTCAAACTCGCAATCAATCTATACGTTATCAATCTTTTACTTATCATAAGAGAAAATGAGAATATGCCTTTGTATTATAATTTTTCCAATTAAACAACAAACAGTTTAGATAAAAAAGTATAAAATTATTAATCGAAAAAAATGCGAAATCTGAGCTTAGTCTTTAAAAATATTTTCAACGATTTTTTCGAGGCATGCTCCTATTTTCTCTTTTGCAATCACGTCTCGTTCTTTAAGCTCTAATTCCGCGCGCTTCTTCGGTATAAGCTTTACGAACTTCATGATCACTCTCCGAAATCTGAGCTAATTTAGCAGTATGTTCCAGAGTTGCCGCTTGTCGCTGAGCCACGGAAGTCCTCTTGAAGCCTTTTTTTTTATCAGAATGGCTAGCAGCCCCTGCAACACTTCCTCCAGTGGACTCAGTATTCTCAGAGGGACTTGAAGCCGGCACATCTTTATAAGAGAAAATGAGAATATGCCTTTGTATTATAATTTTTCCAATTAAACAACAAACAGTTTAGATAAAAAAGTATAAAATTATTAATCGAAAAAAATTCGAAATCTGAGCTTAGTCTTTAAAAATATTTTCAACGATTTTTTCGAGGCATGCTCCTATTTTCTCTTTTGCAATCACGTCTCGTTCTTTAAGCTCTTTTAGTCTTTAAAAATATTTTCAACGATTTTTTCGAGGCATGCTCCTATTTTCTCTTTTGCAATCACGTCTCGTTCTTTAAGCTCTAATTCCGCGCGCTTCAGTTTCAACTTTTCTTCGGTATAAGCTTTACGAACTTCATGATCACTCTCCGAAATCTGAGCTAATTTAGCAGTTCTTTAAGCTCTAATTCCGCGCGCTTCAGTTTCAACTTTTCTTCGGTATAAGCTTTACGAACTTCATGATCACTCTCCGAAATCTGAGCTAATTTAGCAGTATGTTCCAGAGTTGCCGCTTGTCGCTGAGCCACGGAAGTTCTCTTGAAGCCTTTTTTTTTATCAGAATGGCTAGCAGCCCCTGCAACACTTCCTCCAGTGGACTCAGTATTCTCAGAGGGACTTGAAGCCGGCACATCTTTTTCAGTGAACTAAACTCAATATGTTCACTTGGCACAATTGGAATTATTCCGTCAAACTGACATTCGTTTAAAAACTCCATGCCAGTGAAACAATTCTCGTCGCTGTTCCAACACTAGAGGGAAATAACACAACACAGTTAACACAAAGAACCAAAACCAAGTAAATCGATTATCCAACTTACAAACTGCACATTTGATTCCTCAACTTTGGAATGACCATCAACTGCACACGGACCAATTAATGACAAGACATTTTGGTCTAGATCAGTTAAAATTTCTGCAGTTGGAGGACCTCCACCAGTTTTGTTGAGACTTTTTCTGATGGTTGTATTCTTATTCTTAGTGTTTCTTTTGATATCAGCCCAACTCTATAACAAAATTTTCAAAACATAGGTTCATTAAGGGAGATTTATATATTTATTTATTTACAATCGAGTTAATTGTGTTTCTTTTGATATCAGCCCAACTCTATAACAAAATTTTCAAAACATAGGTTCATTAAGGGAGATTTATATATTTATTTATTTACAATCGAGTTAATCCGTTTATTACCTTACGCCAATGTTCAGAATTTAACAAAATTTTCAAAACATAGGTTCATTAAGGGAGATTTATATATTTATTTATTTACAATCGAGTTAATCCGTTTATTACCTTACGCCAATGTTCAGAATTTTGTTAAGTTCATCAGTAACCTCCGCCCAAAGTTTTGATCGGTGTGCATTTGTAAATGTTGAGGTGAATTTTCCACTGTGTAATTCAGGGTGTTGTTTCATAAATTCTATTGGAACAAAGGATCAATGTATAAGTATTTAATAATCAGGTTTTTACAATAGATATTTAATAATTGTTATTGTTGAATTTTCTTTTAATCTTACCTATTAAATAATTTTTTTGCTCATCGGTCGTGTATGAAGACCTCTTTTTTTTGCTAGGTGGTTCCATTTTTTAATAACTTTACACAGCTTATCACTATACAAGGGACAATGGAAGCGTTGTAATACCCGGTGAATATGCGGAAAAGTTTGACATGCATAGGTTATGTTGTTATAGACACGAGCAAGTTTGTTTATTCTGTCGTCGATTTTCATTGGTCGCGCGGTTGAATGAATAGTGGCAACGTTGCCCAGTTATCGCAGGCGATAATTTCCGACGAACAAGTATCGCATTGTCGTCAGGAATAGACCGCTTATATCGCATGCGATATTTTTCAAGTGATACATCTCACATGCGATAATATATCGCACGTTTCAAGAATTCGGTCCCTGGAGGTTGCGGGATTAAATCCTGGTATAACGATAACTTTTTTTTATTTCAAATTGGCATTGTGTATCTTTTTCAACATTTTTTTACGTGATATAACCAATGAATTTACGTTATTTAAGCAATTATTGAATACTTAAATAGTTAAAAAAAAAAATTATTTTTGAAAATTTAGTTTTTTTGGAAATTGTGGCTATACGGATTGATAGTTACGGAAAATTTCACCTAACGTTTTTTATAGGAAATTCAATTCCCTACAATTTATATACTTACTTAGAGTAAAGTGAAAAAAAAAAAAAAATCATTTAACTTCAGGTTTTTGAGTTTTTGAGTCTTCTGAGAACCGCTGACTGCTCAACTAAGCACTCTTGAGCGTTTCCGAGCACGCCTGACACCGGCGAGTGTCAGCGTCACGAATGTGTGCATGAAAATACATCCAATGTAGTGTGAGAGAGAGAGAGATTCGTTTATGTACGTTTGATAAAAACGATCAAAAAAAAAAAAACAAGAAGCAGTGGCTGAGTGTTTGCCTGTTCCTTCGCGAATATCCGGTTGATAAGAGATGTATTTGATCGCTAATATTCATTTCTTTTGATAGAATCGAGTGTCGAGAAAGAAGTATCACGTCGACTTGTCGAGTGTACTCGTAATAAACTTGCCCATCACCAAACATTCTCCTGCAATGGCTGAAACGAACGGAGTTGCGAATTCAAACACAAAAAATGGAAACTTTATTTGCGGTGTTGTCGAGGGCTTCTACGGTCGGCCATGGACCACCGAGCAGCGCAAGGATCTCTTTCAAAAGATGAAAAAATGGGGAATGGACTCGTATTTGTATGCCCCAAAGGATGATTACAAGCACCGAGCGTATTGGCGAGATTTGTATACAGTCGAGGAGGCAGAGCACCTCACTGGACTCATCACAGCAGCCCGCGAGTGTGGAATAACCTTTTACTATGCCCTGTCACCCGGTCTGGACATAACCTATTCCAGTGTCAAGGAGGTGACAGCACTCAAGCGCAAGTTGGAGCAAGTGAGCCAGTTTAGTTGCGTTGCATTTGCCCTGCTCTTTGATGACATCGAGCCAGAGATGAGCGAGGCCGACAAAGAAGTCTTCCAGTCGTTTGCCCATGCCCAGGTATCCGTAACCAACGACATTTTCCAGCACCTAGGTCAGCCAAAGTTCCTGCTATGTCCAACGCAGTACTGCGCCACTCGGGCGGTACCAAACGTCCCAACGTCCGAGTACCTGAACACCTTGGGCAGCAAATTGGCGCAGGAAATTGACATTATGTGGACTGGACCGAAGGTAATCTCGCGGCTACTCACGCCCGAATCGATAGAGGAAATAACAGAGGTATTGCGAAGGCCACCGGTCATTTGGGACAATTTACACGCCAACGATTACGATCAGAAGCGTGTATTTCTTGGTCCCTACTCCGGTCGCTCGCCAGACTTAATTCCAAAGCTGCGCGGCGTCCTGACCAACCCAAATTGCGAGTACGGTGCTAATTTTATCGCTATTCATACTCTGGCCCAGTGGAGCAGGTGCAATGTCGATGGCAAGCGTGATTTGAGTCTCAATGACACGGTTTCAGCTGATATCAAACTGGAAACTGAGACTGAGGATGGAGTTGTGGGTGAAGACGTGCCCTCGACACTCTCTGCCAATATGTATCATCCGAGGCACGCACTGAAGAATGCCATCAATGATTGGTTGCCGGAATTCAACAAGAAACGAGCTGCTTGGGGAATAATTGCCAAGCCACAGCCCTGTGTCGCTCCGACAGTGCCAATTCCAATCATTCCCTCGGTCAACACGTGCATGAGCTTGACGACGCCAACTACAACGGTGTCTATTGCGGCTCCAGTCGCTCTACCGGCTGCAAATCACCTTCAAGCTCTTGCCGAGGTGTGTTCAAGTGTCACGGGCAATGAGAGTTTCGTTCCACCGCTGCCCGGGCCCGTGATGAACTCCCTCGTGTCAGAAACAAAGGTCGTTAGCGAAGCTGTTTTGATCAATTCCACGAATAGTAATCTAACGACTTTAAACCCCAGTGCTATCACCGAACCCATGGACTGTAACACAACTCCCAACAACTCTCCAGCCCACACAACCAAGTTGGCGGCCAGTGAGGATGATGCAATGGTCGAGAACACGTCAACCTGCAGCGGCACATCGGGCAGCATGCAAGTTGAGGTCGATGGCACATCTCCTACGATTAATGGCAGCCAGATGATTGTCGAGACTGATCAGGAGAATGCGGAAATGCTTGCAGAGGTGAAGGATGAGAGTAAACAGTTGACTAGTGAGGATTTGTTTCTTCTGTGTGATCTGTTTTACTTGCCGTTTGAGCACGGCGGCCAGGGAATTCAGTTACTGCAAGAATTTAATTGGCTCAAGAGCAATGCACACGTTGCTAATCGCAAAAAAGGCGATATAAGCAAGGCTGACGTGAGTATAGATATTTTTAAATGAATTATTATTGAAATTTTGTGGTTTTTGGATTTTTCAGACGCTTGAAATCACACTGTGTTCTAGGAGGACCTGTTTGCATTGCAGGTCGAAGAGTGGCAGCAGCGTGCTGCCAAAATGAATGACATGTGTAATGCAGTTAACAGATTGTTTCAACGTCTTACGTTTTGTGACAATCGTGAATTACTGTACGATCTTTATTCGTATATTTGGGACATGCGTGGCGTCGTGTCTTTGCTCAATAGCTATGTTAAATGGCTCGGTGAGTTGTTGTTTTTTTTTTTCTATTTTTTATTTGTCGATGTATTTATTGGTAGTGCTTGTCTCTAATGCCATACCATAGATTCATAATCATAAATTATGTACAGACAGCGTCGAGATATCATAATATTTGGTGGTATTGACTTGAAATTGTTGAAATAATTGAGAGAAAATCTTTTTTTTTTATTGATTAAAAAAAAATATTTTAATCGTCGATATTGTCTGTGCATTATAATACACCTGTTGATTTTTTTTCATGCATTATATATTTATTGTTCAGCTTCTTTAGTTTAATTTGAAATAAATATTAATTCTTGATTAAATTGAGATGATTTTAAAAATATTGATGAAGCTGATCAATTATTCGTGAATAAAAATCTTTACAGGAATTTAATCCTCAGAAATGCTGACTAATTTTTTGTATTTATGTTTTTTGTCCTGTTGATAGCTTTTGGCAGATTCCCAGCAACGATGACAACATTTACCCAAGGCAACTACACATGTATGGGACAATAAGTAACTCACAGCAGCCAAAATAGAGCGCGTTAGAATTAAATAAAAAAAAAAATAATAATTTTTCAAAAACGGTATTCAATGCAATTCAGTAATCTTAGGAAATTGGTAGCATCTTAACGCCAATATTCTCAGATAACTCTCGTTCCAAACTAGTGTCTAGCACAAAGAGTAAAAAAAAGAAAGAACGTATTAAAAAAAAAAGATATACACAAACTCTTGAATATTATCTTTTTTCTCAATAATTTCTCTTTCTTTTTATAATTATACTGCTGTTAATTATTTTACTCAATTACAGAAAAACAGTCATTCTCTCCAGGAGTAATTAAAATTTTTATTTCAGGCGCACACGTATTTTTTTTTTTTTTTCTCTCGACTTGTAGCACAAATCTTCGTTTATTGCATCTTCTTCAAAAGTTTGTGTAGCGCGATTAAATATTTCTATTATTTTCTTTTTTGTTTATATGGTAACAATTAGAACTAAGGTGAAAATAATTATAAAATAATTGTAGGGCAATGCAGAGAAAAAAAAATATCCGGGTTTAAGATAAATTAGCAAGTCCAGCATGTTATTTTTAATGCTCTACTTCTGCTTTGTTCCTTATTGGGGACTTGTAGGGTTCTCCAACGGATGGAAAGAGACGTTTATGAGCGGGGATCAAGAGCCATGGGTCTTTAGAGGAGGACTCACCGCTGATTTACAAGTATTTATCCTAAAATTTATCTAAATATTCTGCACGCAAGCATAATTCAATTTTTTTTCCCCTTTCAGCGATTGATTCCAGTTGACAGTGGAAATGATCTTTTTGTCTATAAAGCTCCAGAAATACCTAGCAGTAAGATATACACGATACGACCCTATGTTCCAACGGATGAAAACGCCGTTTACGCAGTGTGTAATCGAATTAACGGTGTGATTGGAACCTCAGCTGTCGCTGACAGGTAATTCAAGAATTTTCCTGCTCTCTGCAGGGTTGGAAAAATTTTTTTAAACTCAAAACATCAAATGATAATTTATTACAGACTGATTGGAGGATACTTGACGCTAAGTCCAGAATTTTGTATGGTTGTGGAGGATGAAGAGGACATAGTCGGATATGCAGTCGTAGCGCTAAATATTAACTCTTTCAACCAGAAAATGATGATATCCTGGATTCCGGAATTGCAATTAAAGTATCCCCTGGAGGCAATTAACACTGACATGCCTGCGAGTGTTCAGGTAATATTCTTCAAACACAAAAAAATCATTTTAAACAGCTAACAGCTTTTATTATTGATTTTAGGAGGCGATAAAGTATTTCCATTCATTCGTTCCTGAGGTATCGGAAAATCTGAGCCGACAACATCCATCGCGATTAATCTGTTCATTATTGCCAACAGTCACGGATCAATCAATCCTTAAAAGGCTACTCACGTGTGTCTTGGCAGCTTTGCGAGCAAATGGTAAACGCGAAAATTACTTGTCTCTAGTTGATTTTTATTATGTGAATATATTTTTAATTTAGGATCATTTGGTGTGCACACGGTAATTGCGACAATGGACAAGGAATCTCATGAATTATACGGGAAACTCGGCTTTGTGGATTTTGTTCAGGAAGAAGATACTTCTGGAACTGTGGTGATGTGCCGAAGCTTCTAACAAAACGTAAAGTCCTCAGTGATATTTGTCTATCTGTTGGAATCACTGCCAGAACGAGAGGTGGACAGTTGAAATTAAAGAAAAAAACAAACAAACAAATTTCATGTTCGTTTTATAAGCCAACGAAATTCATGAAAATAATCAAGTGCCACCATATTTTTACCAACAAGGTTTGAACGTATTTTCTGCGTGTGTGTACATACTATGCGACTTTTCGTAATGTACAAGAAAATCAAGTAGGATATATCTTCATATCGAAATACCACGTGATATTTTACATTACTAACTTCCTCAGCTGCTTTTGTCGTAATGCACACAGCAATTATAGGCACATATATATTTTTTTTTTAATTAATTATCGCCTCGTTTTGCTTAGTTTATGATTTTTTTATTGATAAATGTATCAACATCCTGGTGATTTTGTTATTAAATTGCAAAAAAAAAAAAAAAAGAAAAAAAGTTTGCAGCTAATAAGCTAATGGTAAATAATGATGAAAATGTGATCAGTGATTTATTTAATAATAAAAATTTACTGAAGACTGAGGATTTTTGTGATTAAAAAATTCAAATTATCCGAGTTTTAAATGTATTAAGATTTTGTCGCTTTAAATTTGATATTTTTTTTTGTAATTCCATTAATTTATTTATTTTTTCTTCAATTTTAGTTAATTCTACGGACGTCTCGAGGTGGCCAGTGTCTTGCATCACCTCAAATCTCTTTAGAGACACTGAGATTTCTGCAATCGAGATATTTATGTCTTCATGCGAATAACTCATCTTTGCTCGCTGTCCGGTGGAAGTTTTCTCCAGAGCAAATGGAAAATCCGACGTTGTTCGTCTCATCGCACGTTCAATAGACTTATTGACACTTTTTTCACTTTGTCTCCACTGTTTTAAAGCTTCGTGATCTCTGAAAAATGCTACTGGGTCAAGAGAGTCAGTGTGGGAAATGCAGCCGTTTTGTATATATATATGACTCACTTGATTTTCTGAAGCACTGCCGCCTGTGCTATGAGTTTTTCCCGAATTGTAGCCAATTTATTGAGCTTGTCTTGGATAAATTTATTTGGTCCACTAATTCGGCATCTAAATAAGTCAGAGAAATCAAGTAATTTAATGTTGTCGACTAGGTGATCGCGTAGGAAACCATCCGCCCGATGATTGACAAGAAACTCCCAAATAATTTTGAATAAATGCTAAACTCCAATCGGCATCTTTCAATCGCATTGGTCGCAATTTTGTCATAATTCGATCATTTGTTATAACTGTATAAACCCGTTCTTTCACTTTAATATCTTCTATTCGTTTAATTTCCTCAGCAAATGATATTTTTGGAATTATTTTTATTTTCTTTAATTTTTTAATTGTATTAGGACTATCTAAATTTACCATGACACTTGCGTCTTGTTTGATTGAAGATAATTTCTCAAAGTTTTCATTAATATTCACAATTTCCCGTTGTATTGACAAACGTTGAGTAATTTTATGACATTTCTGACATAAAAAAAATTTTGAAATCTCACGTCGAGATTTTGCTCGAGTTTTTACATAAATTTCATATGTTTCCCTTGATTTCAGGGTATTGTACCTGTTGCTTGGCTTATAAGTCATTGATTTCTCACGCACAGACGGCATCTGGACATTTTGCGGCTGATCTGTCGATGAGCAACTGCCACGGGTTTTTGAGTACTTTGATAAATCGTAGATTGCAGGAGGATCATCAGACAGTACCGTTAGCGAGGATTTAATTTCTAAAAAGGTAATTTTATTTAACAAAGAGTCTCTGTGAATTTTTATTCAGTTTTACTTACTTTTAGGGAGCAAAACTGCGTTCGCGTGACCGTCGAGATTCTGTTGGTGCAGCCTCAGCGCCTCGATAATGGCGTGAAAACCGAGCTCTACGACGTTTTTTGGCGGAAAAACCAAGGGATTATCCGTCACTTGTAGTGCTGTTAGATTTGGAATGAAACAAAGCTCCAGAGGAAGTCGTTGAAAACGATTACCCTGCAGAAGAATCGTTTCCAGAGCTAGATGATGCTTTATTGTCGGTGGGAGGGTCGATAACTGATTTTTCCTCAAGTCCAGAAATTCGAGGGACTTTAAAGTTGTAAAAAGGTCCGCTGGAAGTTCGGTTAAACTGTTGTTGCCAAGGTAGAGCATCTGAAAAGTGATATATTTTAACCGAGCAATGTTTGCAAGATCTTTTAGAGTGATAAAAGTACCTTTATACCCTGGATTTTCGGTAGTAGATCGAGGGGAAAATCCGAAATTGCTGCATTGGCTATGTCACAAAAGACTGCATTGTAATTCGGGGATTTTTTCAATGGTGGAGTCCGGAGAAAGAGTGTTGGAGGCTGCCTCGTCGGTGTTGGAGAGACAATTTGACGTTGCTTGTGATTTTTTTTCGTTGACAGTAACGATCGATCTGACGCACTGTCCTGAAGAATTGATTCTCCTTCAGGTGTCCCTTCGTCTGCGGCTTCAGATTGCTCGATAAAAATTCCTCTCGGCCCCGTTGTAGCATTTTCTGACCAGTTTTCATCTTCTGCTTTCGGGCCTGTGTCCTCGTCGTCACTTAGGAGTGCACTGTCGACGTCTGTGATGACACGAGAAGATCGGAATACCTCTTTTGCTCTGCCACTGCCAGTTGTATCAGTGCTGACAGTCTGATATGGGAAAAATATTTGATTATAGGCTGAATGAGAGATTTTTATGATTAATTGGATTTTTACTTCGTTTAACGATGAGTTTTTGGCGTTGCTGTCGTCGTTGATATTGGAATCCACCGAGGACAATTGGTGGAAATAGTCCTTTTGAATGTTGGATGCTTCATGACTTGATAGTGTGGTTTTTTTATTCGCACCGATTCCGTAGTATTTTGTTAGAACATCTCGAATTACATCGGCCATTGCACAGAGAGAAAGCTAAATGTGTATTATTTACATATATCTCCAAGACAACAGGGAAAAAATCAATGCTACGAAATAAAATAATTGGCTTGTAAATAGATGATTAAACTATTTTGCCATTTTATTAATTTTGTACAGCATTAAAAAATTGTTTCAAGTGATAAATTCAAGTAAAATCGCGCTGCTTGTGTGTGCAATGACACACGCATGCAGTAAAAACCATTTAGTATTGGGAAATTTGAATTTTTTGCGCCACAAAATAATACGGTAGTACAGCGCCATTATATGTTGCGTGCGCACTCAAGTGTGTGTGTGTTGTGTTTCGTAGGTAACAGAGAGAGATATTAGTAGAGTGTGTTGAGTGAAGAAAAAAAAAAAAAGTCACCACGGAGCACCTTCGAGGCTAACGTAAGTTGATCCCTTTGTTTTGAATAAATACAGCAGAAAAATAATAATGACCTCTACAAGGAGAAATACAGGCAATGCCGTGCAACTCTTTGTAGATAGTAGTCGAATTATTTTAGTAGTTGTAGAGAATTTGTGCCGGACAACGTTGATATCTAAACGCCTTTGCCATCATGTTTCGAACGCATTGGTAACGTTTTTCAATTTACTTCCGTGAATTTCAACTAAAAAACTACTAAAATCAACTATTATCAGTAATAAAATAACTGTAAAAAATTCTATTTAACAAATAAATCAAGTATTAATAATTTTTTTTTCTGATATTTCAGCAAAGAGCACGATCACTCGTCGTTTTACAAATTCTTACAAATGGAGCAAAACCACAAAAATAATGATTGCTACTTTTTCTACTACTCCACATGTACAAAGGTGAGTTAATTATTTATTTAAATAAAATTTTATTATTTTCGTTATACTCTAGGTCGATCAATAACCTAAAAATGGTCATTTGTAATCCCCATATTGCATGAACTCGTGTGACTGTAAGGTTAGGACGGCCATATTGAAATGAGAACGAAAAAAAATTTTTTTTTTCTAACAAATTATTTATTATAATAAAATGACTGGCAGTATCTAGTTACTCTCACGAGCACTGCTTTGTCAAATATTCACATCCTTCATTTTTTTTTCCTTCACGCATTAATTTTACAATTAATTGCAAATTTTCAATGAAAACCTCGAAACACTGAGAAATATTTTTCTCACATGCAATAATTCAATATTTTTTTTTTTTTACATGATCATCACCCTGCATATAATTACTGATCAAGTCGTCATGAAGTCATTAAACCTAAAAATAAGCATAAAAATATTCTGATAAATGGCAGAAATGTTTCGATATACAATTTTATTTCATCTTTTGCACGCGGTCAAGTAACTAAGTAAATTCCGTGGAAATACTTAGTTAACTCTGTATTGGGTAGATAGTGGTAGGGTTGATTAATCTAATAAGTGCACTGTCCACCGTACTCTAAAACTTTCCTGAGCACGTGGACAGTCGACAAATTATCCAAGTAACAGATACTAAAAGATAGTGTAAACTACGAATTGCATTAAAATAAAGCTTAGCGCAATGAATTAATTTTTTTAAATCGTTTCAGGGAGACAATTGTGCATTTAGACATGAACCTAAAGCACTCGGGTGTGAAACCGTTTGCTCCTACTGGTCACAGGGAAATTGCCTGAATGAGCAGTGCCAGTTTCGCCACATGGAGCTAAAGGTAAATTCAACTAATTCTCAGTATCAAACGATAATTAACAGTAATATTCTTGACAGAAAAATCGCAAAGCAATTCCGTGCTACTGGGAGTCTCAGCGCGGAGGCTGTAAAAAGCCTCACTGTCCATTTTTGCACACTGCTGAGCGTGCACAGGCCAATAATGAGACATCTAACCCCACAAAAACAAATACTGAAGCCTCGCCGAAGTCTGTGACACAAGAGTGGTCAAATCGTCCAGGTAAAGCATGAGAAAATCTTGGTTTTTCGTTAAATATAAGTCTTTGTTGAAGAACAGTAGAATAATAATGAAATTTTGATTTTACAGATGATGGAAAATTTGATGGTAGTGGGACCGAGTCGGATCAAGGACGTGGAAGCAGTGAGGCAGAGAGTTTCATCGGCAGTCCAGCTGTCGATCCTCTTATCGTCAGATTTGACGAAGGTATGAGGCTTTACTAGCCCCCCCGTCGCCCACCTTTCAACGTACACTACCTCACGCCAGGCACTCTATCCCTACCGTCTAGTCTTCAAACGAACTTGAATCTCCGTAACACGACTCCTATCAGCGTTCGCAGCCGTATACCGACCATACCCATAGACATTGATTTACCCAGTCGAATCGGTAGCACTAGTATTGCGAGTGCTATAAACGTGTCGCAACAAACGTCGGTGGTGCAAGCGAGTATGCAACACCACCATCATCAGCAGCAACAGCAACAGCAGCAACAACAGCAGCAACAGCAACAGCAGCCGCATCAGTCTGTGTCTGCCGCCTGTCAGCATGCCTACGGTCATCAGACCAATCCGTTTCACTCGCAGGCACTCATGCCGCCAAGTCAGCCCTCGCAAATTCATCGTTCGACCTATCAAAACGCGCAGCATCCCGATCAACCCAACACTCCACGCTCTAGGTATCCCTTCCCATTCCTCGGTTTTACATCCTGGAGAAGATACTAGCTATTTATTCACATTTTTTCGTCGGTACAAAAGAAAAAAAAAAACGTCATTTTTATTATTACAAATTATAACTACTACTACTGATGGCCTGGCGTGTATTCCCCAGTGACGAACGAACTTGAAAGAAGGGGCGTAGGGTTTATTAAGGGCTAGATTATTATTCGGGGATATATTCATTTGATAATTATTCATTTATATTTTGAATTCGTGTTGAAGGAAAACATTTTATTCGTGGAATTTCTCGTGTAAATTTTTTTCTTTCAACAGCAGACGGTGGGGTATAATATCTTCTTTGGACGTGTGTCGCGCGGTCAGAGAATTTTTTTTTTTTTTCTATTGTGTACGAAAGGGTGGGGGACAGATTTTGATTCACATAATTCAATTGAAAATGTGTATGTGTGTGTGTGAAAAAAAATTGGTTTTTTTTTTTTTTCTTTCAAGTCGACTTTTTTTTTGTTTCCTATTTTGACAATGAGAGATAAAACTCGTGAATATTTATCACACACTTATTATATAGCACATTGTAACTTTTTGCATGTGAATCATACACATTTATTAGGAGTAGCAACAGGATTGCAATGATAAAATCGCGATACAATTTGCAATTTTATTTTATTATTTGGTTTTTTCTTTTTTTAAATAGTTTATTAGTTTAATCGAATTTTTTGTCGATCGATCATGTGTTTATTTCTGCGATGGGGCAAAATTGTAGCTCAAATCAATCGTTAGTTTTTTTTTTCTTCGTCTTTTAGTCTATTTTTTGCCCCTGAGCTTTCTCTCTCTCTCTCTCTCTCTCTATTTTTTTCCCTTGGAAATAATTCATATTATTTTGAATTTCGTTTTTTTTGTCCTTCTGGACATCATTACATATAGTTGAATATGAAAAAAAATGTTATTAGTTTGATGTAATGAATTTTATCCAAAAAATGGATAAAATAATTTCATCGTTGATTTATCAATTTAGTTGGATTAGTCTTTCCATATTGTTGATATTAATTAAATAACGTTATAAATGATAATAATAATAATAATAATTGCATTTATTCCCGTGGGGTTAATCAACGTGCGATCAACAATCGAATCAGCGAAAATTTTGCTACAATTAATTAGATAAAAACTATTCAAACACGCTGATAATGCCTTCATATGTTTTGGCTTTTTACACGATAACTTCCATGCAAATTAAATGAAAACAAGTAAAAATAATTTAAAAAAAAATAAATATATATATCGAGCAAGGGAAGATAAACAAAGTAATATGAAGTATAAATGAAATAAAATTAGAAAATTTAGGGAATACATAATAACATTTTATGCATATATAAATATTATATATATATAATTAATTAATTAATTAATTAATTATCATCGTCGATTTTTCTCGTAGACTCTAGCTTCAATTCATTCAATTGATAAAACAAAGTTTAGGGTTGGGAGAAAACTATGCATATTAGATCAATTACCTAAAATAACTTTGTGCAGCCTTGAATAAATATTTTTTTCTATTAATAATTAGATATATAGAAAAAAATTCGAGATATATTGCTTCAATCAAATTTTTTTTTTTTTTTTTTCTTATTACTCTGCATATAATATTTCGTTTGATTTTTTTTTTTTTTCGTAGATTCTCTCATCGATTGTGTCACAATAGGAGAACAAAATCGTGTGTGAAACCTTCGTAGTGGCATTTACATTGGTAAATTGACTAAAAAAAATTCATTAGATTAACAATTGATTTTTTTCCCTGGCAAATGTATGTGCCCTTGCGACGGTTGATAATTTCTTTAATATTTTTTATTGATAAAAATAATGTCACTCGTGCAAAAAAAAAAAAAAAACAGGGACAATTCCCTTAAATGAAAGAGAAAGAGAGATTTATAAAAAAAATCATGTGTGTATATGATGACGTGTATACATTTATGCACTTTTATGTGCATATATGTATATATATGTCACTGCTAATTTACGTATACATATTTGCATAAGTGTATAAGTGATTGAGCGTAAAAAAAAATGGTTAACAAAAAAAAACAAACAATATACTTAAAAAAAAAGAAGGAAATCACGCCAATACGTATTTGCCCATTTAATTATATGATCGATGTAAGCAAAAGAAATAATTAATACTTTTACGTTGAAATTAAAAAAAACAATGCTGTTTCAATTTTTCATACGTAAAATAGAATTAAAAAAAAAAAAACAGTTTAGATACAATATTTCATATGCATTTTAATGGTTGAAAAAAAAAACAAAAAAAAACAAAAAAATGTGAGATTAGTTGGATAAAATGATGATAAAATATCGGGGGCCATTTTATTCCCTTGTTATTCTTCCCTCCAACACGATTTTTTTCTCAAATCAAAAAAATATATATTTTTACTTCTTTCTTTTCCAGCTTTCCCTGTGAGTATGTAGGCGATTGAATTGTTTCACGTGGACTACAAAGCAGAGAAACACACATACACACACATAAAAACTAAAAAAAAAAAAAAACAAAAATGAATTATCAATGCTTTTTCCAAGCTTTTTTTTTCTCACTTATAATTGTAATCATAGCAGTCAATGATTTTTTTGGTTTTTCTTTTCGTTTTATTTTTCTGTGCATGCACAGTGTATAATTAATTATAAAGAAATTTTTTCTCAACAATTCTTTAAAACAAATAAATTCGTTTTTTTTTTTTTCTCGTTTTTTTTTTTTTCTCAAATGCACTACTTATATTTTTTGACCGTACTCCTGAGTGTGTCTTTCAGGTGATTCTAGTGAAGATTTATGCGCAATTATGAAAATTAAAATATCTAACTAATGAAAAAAAGTGGAAAGAGAAGAGAATATTTCACGCAGCAGGATTTAAGATGGTTAAAAAAAAAAAAAATCGGGGAAACGATTAAAATTTTGGCAAATAATCTAAGAAATAAAAAAAAAAAAAAAACATGAAAACACCTATAAATGGAAGTCTTATAAGACTAATCGTCAACTCGACATTTTCTCCGTTGTGTTCTTGCAGAGTCTGACAGCGAGGGGGTTGCTCCTACATCGCCAATAAAGAGGGTACCCTACTGCAAAACATACGAGGAGATCAGATTGGAGGAAATTCAAGCAGAGAGTGCAGCGTACTACTCGTACGAGCCGCAACAGAGTGAAAAAACCAGCGTGGAAGTCGTCAAGGATTTGAAAATTCCTCGGTCAAAAAGTTTAGGCAATCAACGTGACAAGTTATCATCTAAGACTGATCTTAATTTTCAAGTTTTAACGTTGGATGAAATTAAAAGGCGCAAAATTGCACAAAATGTCCATGAGGAAATGGTACAGCCGCAAACTGACATCTTATTATCATCGCGAAAGCGAAATTTCGTGTCAGACTTGACGTCAGTAGTTGAGACAAAACGTCAGCGAGTTGTGCCACCAGTTCGTCTGCGAAGATGCACGAAAATTTCGCAGGCTAATCAGGTATCGTCGGCAACAAGTCGAGAAACGCCACGGAGAACCGACATTGAGATTAATTTGTGTGACAGCAGTACGTGCGATGACACTAGTGCCATGTCGGATGGCAAGTGTCACGTGAAAAACGACCAAGTGCAGCAGGAGCAAAGCATCAGTGATTTCCCCGTGGACGAGTTGAAATTGGCACACTTGATTGAGGATCAGTCGATTGATGTGGATTATTTGGACACTGCCTCTGACGATATACTTAAAGATATCGACGCAATGTTGACGGGAAAAAGTGTATGAGAGCGTATCGCTGTATTTTAATCGATCGTCATCAAAGGTCATCAGTCTATCGATATTCACAGCTTGTAATGAAGACATTTGATTGCGAAAAACGTCCATGATTACTGAGTCATCTTTAGTTTTATATTGAATTGATGTCAAGAAACAATCACCCATACGTTTACATATTTTCTTTATTATTGACTTGAATTATTCAGAATTATCTGGATAATAAAAATATTCATTTTATGATTTTACTTCCATTAGTTGGGGTTTTTTTTTATGAATGAATAGAGTTTTTGAGGATTATGTGTTGGATTAGTTGAAAGGAGATAATGGAAAGATACTCTATTAATTGGAATTTATTGATATACATATATAGAAATTGAGATATAAATAAATAATCCATTTGTTTATAAGTTTTTAACGTTATTTCTTGTTTTGAACGCGTTGAAAATGTGGTAGGATCAAGATATGTGGATTTTTTATTATATTGTGAGAATTTCAAGGACCTCCGATAGATAAAAACTGAGTTATAAACAAATATGTATATTTATAAATTTGTTTATAATTTTTTTAACCTTCTTGTTGGAGCAAATTGAAAATTTATGAAGATCGAGGTGCAAGGGTATTATTCGTAATATTTCCAAGGATCTGCTGTAGTTGGGGGAATAAATTAATAAAAGTATAAATAATAAAAATGTTTAGTTTTTTTTTTTTTTTGTCTAATATTCGTGGTTTTAGGGGAGAGAAAATTCGAAAAAATTACCGATAGTAAAGATTCTTGGATAGATTTCAAGAATCTCCAATAGTTAGGTAGGTAACACTTGTAAACAATTGAAAATCAATTTGTTTATAAATAATTATTGTTTTTTAAACGCGGTGAAATTGAGTATGAGGATTAACAATAGGATAAACAGGTAAATCGAATCACACGGTGTCTATATTTTTCTTTATTTAGAATTATATAATTAAACATTAGTTGACCTAAAAAGAGAAATCACAATCGGTCTCAGTGACTGACCTTTAACTCCCCACAAATATTACATTACAAGAGACACGAATTTTTTTTTTTTATACATATTTTGTGTTTTGTGTGTGTGTGTGTGTGAGTATGTGTGTATTTGAATTATTTCATTTGATAGTAACTAAAATGCGATTTTTTTTTTAATTAGTAAAATTAAATAAAAATATATATATTTATGTATATATCTAGACTGGACTGAAAAGAAGTACGTAAAATTAACAAAATTATTTAAATATATTAAATTCATTTTTTTTTTTTCAAGTTTACTAAAACAAAAATATCAAATGTTTCTTTTTTTTTTGTAGAGTGGTCGGGACAAAATAATTTTTTATTACAAAAAAAGAAAAAAAAAAACTCCTCCGCAATTCCCGACATTGCCCGCATTGCCCGTTATAAAACAAAAAAAAAAAATTATTGAAATACATTTTATTAATTTAAAATACGCTCTCTCACTGATCACACGAAAAAAATGAAAAAAAAAAAAAAAGAAAGAAAGGAATTTCATTAGCTATCTTTCACCATTATACACGAGAATATAAATATCACTAATTAATATTCGACTTAAATAACTATAATTTTTCATCTCACTCCTAATAATTTGTTCACTATCTCTCTTTTTTTAAAAGGGTTTGCGCGCTTTCTCTACAGATAGGATCATCATTTACCTAAGGGACTTGTGTGTTTATTTATTTATTTACTTTTTGTATTTGTCACTCAAACTTAACGATCTTCTCTTCTCCTCGCTTTTGGCGAGGCATTTCGACCCAAGGGTGGTGGCAGTAAGTGCGATATAATTTGTGTGAGGTTGATGTGAATGAGTATAGCCCCGAGCCCGCAGTATCCAGAAGTTAATCTAGGACAGAAGTGGACGTGGAGGACCACCAGGGTCACTGGAGCCTGGGCGACCAGTACTGTGCGGCCATGTCGGGCGCAGGTTGGCCAGGAACGGCAATGGGTACACTAACACCCGGCGAGATCAAACCTGAAAGCCAAACAGCAAAAAAACCCCAAATTTAAATTTTCCCAAATAAAAAATCTCGACTATTTCTATCATACTAGCAGAAATTTAACACTAATATGCTATAGAGTGTCTCAAAAAAGGCGCATTGAGAATACATGGTCCTATGTGGAATTTTAAGTAGAAAATTGGGAGGGTTAAATTTTTTTTTTACTAGTAGATCTTGAAATATTTAAGTTTCCATGTGACCAATCAGCGTAGGTTTGTATTTTTAGATTCGCCCCTTTTATTTTACATAGAATGACCAAAAACAAAAAACGTCTATGGATCAAAATAAATTTTTTAACAAGGCTAAGATCACGGCATTTATTAGGACTCTTGATGAACAACTTCCTGAATAATTTTTAGGAGGACTACGAGAAAGAATTGGCTAAAGAACTGCGAGAAAAACTTTTAGAAGGACCTTAAAGCGAATTTTTAGCGTCTTTTTAGTAGTCCTTCTCAATGTCCTAATCAGTATCCTTCAGAAAGTCCTCTACCTAGTCCTGCTCAGCGTATACTCTCAAAAATCGTGTTAAAAAGTCCTTAAAAAACACTTCTACATGAATGCTGTGATGTTAACTTCCTTTCAGAGTTTAATCCGTGCACTTTTTTCTTTTTTCCTTATTTCGTCTAAAAGTTTAAATTTAAATATCTCGACCTGGTCCAAAAGAAAATTTCACTCCCCAACTTTCTGCATGGAACCATGTATTGCGAATGCATTTTTTTCTGAAACACCCATCAATGGGTGACAATCAGCTTTCGTCAGAGATAATACGAGTGATGATGAGAGTGATACTCAAAAAGATGCATGAAATTCAATTGTTCTATTGGCACATCTATTACCGATATTAGCAGGCGTGATGATAGCCGAGTCCCACGTGTGGCTAGAGGGCTAGCAGCGAGTGCAGTGAGTGCGGTAGACACTCACCGGTGGAACTGGCATTCTGGTTGTACTGATTGAGCCCAGAAGTGTGATAAGGCTGGGTCGGACTGCAGCTGTGTCGCGCGCCATAGCCCAAATGCAGAGGTTCATAGCTGGGCGGACGCGCGACACCGCACGAGTATCCATTGTCGCGTTGGTGCAGACATGCCGCCGGGCTGGGGCCCACCGTCATGCCGACAGTCATACCCATGGGGCCCATGGACCCGCCAGTCAGTGGCGACATGCTCGGCGTGTGTTGCTGGCTCTGCTGACCGGACATGGTGAAGCTGGGCATCGAGGTCATCGGGCTGCAACGCAATCGTCAAAACTCATCCTCAAAATTCATCCGCTGTCTGGAAAAACTCACCTGTAGCTGTCAGTCATGCTGGGAATGCCAGGATACACGCCGGCAGGCGCAAACCCGTGATGAATCCGTGGAGGCGAGGGTGCCGGCGGCTGCACAGCCGACAGAATACTCGCGGACGGCGGCGTCGTGGGATGTCCTCCAACGAGATTGACCGCGCTGTGCTGCGAGCCCGGCTGCTGCGATGGGTTCTGCGACTGTTGCTGCTGCGACTGAGGGTTATCCCTCCTCTGGGTGCGCAGCTTCTCCTCTCGTCGCCACTTGGCGCGTCGATTCGAAAACCACACCTGAGTTAGTAGACCAGAAAGACAAGATGGGTCAATGGCTAAACTACGAGGCGACATGCAGCTAAAAACTATTTTTTGCTCTCTACAATATCTACCTGGATTCGCGCCTCGGGCAGGCCTATCTTGCCGGCCAGTCTCTCGCGCGCAAACACATCGGGATAGTGCGTGCGCTCAAACTCCTTCTCCAACGCGTCAATCTGCTCGTTCGTGAAGCTCGTTCGATTTCGCTGGAGCTTTCGTTTGAGCCTGAGTCGTGCCTGGTCGTCGTCGGCCGACACACTGCCGGCATTGCTGTTGTCACCGCCGCTGTTGGTCTCGTCCGAGTGGGCACCGCCTTCGAGCTCAGCAACTGCATCAACATACCAAACATTAATACCTATACACACTATACACGTGCGCGCTAATCGCGTGAGATTGATTTTCACCCGGGAGAATTGTCTCTCTCTCTTTCTGGTCTAGAGGATTGTACATTGCAGGGGGATAGGCGAAAAAAAATACGAAAAAAAAAGTGTGCGTAGGACCGAGAGAGGCGTCGCTTGACAAACCTTATCGTTGGTTTCTGGGTGAACGCGTTCGGGGTTTTAGCTCGACGCCGAACACTGCAGTACGCGGGGGTGAGTGAATCTATAGGGTGGTGAGTGAGCCAAGGTGAAACGGGGAGGGTGCACGCGATAAGATGGTGCTGGCCATAGCCTTTGCACACGCCACCCAGCCCTAACTTTCTCCAATGCCTACAGAGAGACACTCTCGTTCCGTTGTGTGCTAATGGAAAGCTGATAAGCACACTGATGCTGCTGCTGCTGTAATACACATACGCTCAATCATATCGCCAATAATTCGAAATATTTTTTCCAAGCTTATATATGATTTGTCGCTGGAAAAATCGGATAATCGCGTGGGGAAAACGCGGTGTTTTTGGCAGCGGGCCATCTGAACGTCGATTGTCGGTATAACTCGTTTGGCGCGGATTACTGAAGTTGCGCGCCTCTTGTCGTTAAACGACTACGCCGCCGTCTTAAGGACCTCCGTACAGCGGCACACAGAGGGAGAGAGGAAAGGCTCTAGGATCCTGCTGGGCTCTTGGATGAGGTTAGCGCGACTAGGGTGGCGCTCCTTAAGCAGCAATTAAAACCACCGTGTGCACTCATCCTTCTGCAAGTTCACCCTCTCGCACACGACGACGAGTCGTGAAGCGAGTTGGCGGCTTGGGCTTGTGCGCTACAAGCAGAAACCAAGAAGCAACTTCTGGGCTTGACGATATCCCAAGTCAAGTCGCAAGTTGCGGCAAAGTTTGGTGCAACGCAGTGAATTTGCCAATTCACGCTTCAAGGCTCTCATCCGTGCTGCTAAATATAATAATGTTTTTTTTTTTGTTTAATCGTGATGATCTTTCGGAAAGAGTCCGCGTTTACGCAGAGAGTCATATATATTCTTCCGAGTTAGCCAAGCGTAAAAACGGGTCCTTGAGTATGTGTTAAAAGCCGCGCACACTGAGAGAGTACTCGCGACGGGCGAAAGTTGAAAATCTCGAAGAAAGGTTGGTCAAGTGTGCTGGTAAATATACAGTCAGTGGAATTCGAGGATTCTCTCAACGGCCAGGAAAAAAAAGAAATAAAAAAAAAACGACTTACACTCGATAATGGAGTTTGCACTTACGCCAAGCACAAGCTGCCATCGACAATGGTCATTGATTGCATTGAGAGGACGTTTTTTTTTTTTTTTTCATCGCCTCTCAATTCATCAACCACGTGCCTGCCATCATTTAACCGTCATGACGGAAACAAAGCGAGAGAGGGAGAGACGACAGAACAATAATAAATATCGACTGCCTCTCGGTCAACTAGTGAAACAATAAATACATTACATTAGAGCAACCAACTGCTCGTTTGCCTAAACGATCCACTCGAGAAGAAGAGAGTGCGCAGTGATGGAGTCACTTTTGGAGGACCGGCGGTGGAGCGCGCGTGATGGATATAATTCGGCGGGGAAGGGCACACACATTGAGGATGATCGGCCAGGCATAAACGTCATTTAAGAGCGCGCGTGGACCAGTATAGCGAAAAAGCAGGACAGATGTACTACGCGTATACAGGATTCATCATCAACAATAATGCTGGATGATGATACAGATGTTAAATGTGGAAGGTTCTACAAAACGGTTTGGGGTGTATTGTTATTAGGGTCGACTAATGTCAGATAATGCAAGTTACCTCCCCTCGTGCCAGAGTGGGAAAATTATGTGCGACAACGATTGCGATAGGTTGTCGGCGGGTTCCGGTGTGACACCTCGCACCCCATATACACACACGATTATCACATCCTCGGGGGTACAATGAGCTGCAGGGTGACGACGCCATCATGCGACGCCATGCTGTCCTCTGTCTATTTTTTAAGCGGTATTTACTGCACAACGAGGAAATAAAGAATAAAATCGCAAGATCAGTGTGAAATTCAATCTTTCGGAGCATCATCGCAGTAGGCATACAGATCTCCATATACTTTCCAGCCTAATTTTACTGCGGTCAGGTTGCTAACAAGGAGGGCAGAAAGAAAAAATATTGAAAAACACGCTCTGGCATTCCTGAAATGTATTATTCCAACTATATAGCTTGTCGTGGGTGTGTTGAATAACTTGTTGAAGAGATTGGATTAGTTGGAGAAAGGAAATATTGACGGGTCGATTAGGTGCAACCATCCGTACAATCAAATGTACATAAGCTGAAGTTCTTAGAGCACAAGCGAGGCTTTGGAGGCTTTAACAGCGAGTTATTACGCGATTCATTTGTAACTCCCTCTTGCACGACGACGTATATTGCACGACTATTTCATATAGGTCCCCGCATTGCTCTACTCGTGCATTTGCCGGTTCCACTCTTCCAATCCTCTTTGCCAACAAACGCTCGAGCGAGCGCCGCCGGAGCAAATCTCCTTACGCTCAACTCAATCAAATAGCGTCGCATAGTCTGCCACCATCGTCGTGTCCTCCTCGAGCGCGCGCCCAACTGTCATCTCCAATATGCAATATTATTTTTGAATTCTGTGTGTGTCGTCGATCAAGAAATCCTCCTGATGTATCAGCTACACAGCTAAATACCACTGATTACTTCCGGCCACAAGTTTTGCAACGTACTTTTCCAACTAATCCAGCTCTCTCTCTCTCTTGCTCTAGACAGACTTTCGCCCAAGTCGCAGTAGACTATATACCTACTTTCACAGCTCTACACAAGAGATCGGATCCCTTCTTAAAGCCCTTTCCAGTTAAACTCCGTTTACGTCGCAAACTTTCGTCGTGCCAGCGCTCCGCTGTTGAGATTACGTGTAAACCGTGTAAACCGTAGAGTTTGCACTTGCAGAAGATGTGTACAACTCTTGAGGCAAGTATCGTTAAAACTCTGCCATGTAGTGGTGTGGCATGTTGCTGCCACGAATGAGTCTCCAGGGGCGCGCGCAACTGGTGCGCTCGTCGTCGAGAAAGAAACAGAACAGAGAGACGACGACTGCGGCGCTGATGACACGCGCTACTGGGCAATCGCAAGGCTGGACACGTACAGTTGAGCGTCAATTATTGACTTGGTCGAGGATTTCTTGCGTAATGCCCGTGAAACCGCACGCCCCTGGCCCGGCATTACATGTCGAGCGTGGCTTTGATGTTTAAATTGCTTCTTTTTCTCATATAGATGGTGCGCAGAGAGAAGCACATTCAAATGCGGGGTTGCTGGCGGGAAAACGCTGCACGCCCCTCTCTTCATAGATGATTAATCCAGTTTACACGCAGACACACAGAGCTCGAGGGTTGCGAGGGCACAAGTCGAGAATCCGCACAAGCGCCGCCGACGACGACAACGACGAGTTTTCGTCGAATGTATTCGATTACTGATGGTGGAGTCAGCGTCTGTGATGTTGCACCAAAATGACTCGGCATCACATCTTCCAATGATGATAGTAACAACGAGAGAAATGGCATGGACTCGTCGGAGATTTAAGCCTGCAGGCTGCAGACACAGGCATCAGACAGCCCCAACGGTGGTGGCACACGGTAAAAGCAAAAGCAGAAGGGAGACAGGCATCTCGCCCTTCTTTTGTCCCTCAGCTCGGGCCGATATTGAAATGGAGTCGTTTGAGTGTGAATAATTTGCTTTGCCGGAGTGAACACACCCCATACCTATTCCTCCATCCTCCAGCTTTCATATCGCGTTACTTTTTTTTTACTTCTCTCTCTTGCTCACTCGCTCGCTCGTCTGTCCGCCGGTCTCTCTATATCTGCGAGTCGGCGGCGGCGGCGGCGGCGGAACTTTCTCGTGAATTTTTTGACAAAAACACCAAAAGAGCCAGATTTATCTTATTATTATCTTTTTTTTTCTTCGCCTCGTTCAACTCATTCATTTTTATTTCGATCTCCCTGGCGTCGACTCTCCAATGTGTCCACGAGGATTATTCGCAATATTGCGCGTCCTCGGATGCTGAGTTGAATTGAGTCCACGTTGAATTTATTACTCGGACGATGGATGGACACTCGGTGTTGTGTGTCTGGAATGCCAAACTATCAAGATATTCATTGTGCACTTTGGTATTTGCGCCACTACTGTGTCCTCGTGAAATTGTAATCAAATTGATTTCATAATTGAATGCGCAATGTCAACCGCAGCAATGTGATACATATTAGAATTACCTCACAACAAATCAACTTCCGCCCATTTGCAGACACTTGCATGCATGTATACACACAAATCATGACGATGATGATGAGCTAACCTGCAGAGAGCCCGTGGCATTCGATTTTAAGAGGGCCAATGTCACCAGGCCAAGTCACCAGCAGGCAGACAAGTAGCGGGAGCGACTCGCGAAGCACTATAAAAGCTGTTGTTCGTCAATTGTCAGGCATCAGTCAACATTGACTCGTCTCCAGAACTGTCAGCAAGCTCATTATGAAGGTAAATACCCATTGCATATATACCCCAAACAAGATTTTCACTGTCTAGCTTGCATTTTATTCCGCAGATATTTATCAGTCTGTCGCTTCTCGTCGCTGTGACACTTGCGGAGCCTCCAAGCTACCGGTCACCCCAGCGAGAACGAGCTACGTATTATTTTGCAAAGCAGCAAGAAGCCGAGCCGGCAGCGGCGCCTTACCCGCCCTCAGGCTGGAGACCGGCCGGCCCGGCCTTTGAATTGCCACAGAAGCAGCAGCAACGTCTGCCAGCAGCTCCCCAGCAGCAGTACGGAGCTCCTGCCCGCGTGCAAAATCACTACGGTGCCCCGGCAGCTCCTCAAAACCCGGACAACACTCCGGCAACACCTCAGCAGCAGTACGGACCACCGTCGTCGACTCCGCAGCAGCAGTATGGCGCTCCAAATCCTCCTCAGCAGTATGGGCCACCCCAGCCGACAACAGTGGAGCCACCGAGCGTAACAGACTTTGAAGAGTCAACTTTCCCTACTGCCACTGAGTCACAGGTAAATAGCAATGGTTGTTTGCGCGTGGCGCTATATCAAGTGCGTATGCGCACCCGTGACGAGAATTTAAATAGTCTATTGGCCTGTCGTGGCTTTCAGTATTCACCTCGTGCTCACTTTCGATCGCTGTTACGCATGTCACGCGTCATTTTCGTGCGGTGACTCAACGTGTCGTATTTTTAACACTGTTTTGATGGATGCAGGCCGAGCCAGTGGACTCTGTCCACGAGCTGGACGAAACGCCCAGTGCCAATGACCAGAAGCAATCCGGCGAGTACTATGTTGCCCTGCCCGACGGCAGGCTGCAGCGCGTGCAGTACATCAGCCGTCAGGACATTGAGGCCATGAAGTACTTTGCGAAGATCCGAGCGGAGAATGTTGAGCCTCTTCGTGGACCAATCTTCAATTACCAGCCTCTGCAGCGGCTTCAGTTTGCCCCGGCTCAGCTTCAAGTTGCTCTGGAGGATCGTCCGCTTCTGCCGGTGCGCTCTGAGCCCGATCAGAGGAGCCAGAAAATCCAGACAGCGGCCAAGCAGGAGATTGAACCATTGGCTGCCGAGCTTGGATCATCCTTTGCCGGATACCCCGCGAAATATCAGGCTCCCGCTGCTCCCATTGCTGAGCAGAGGTATCTCGTTTCATTTTAGATGGTGCAATAGATTGATTGATTGATTGATTGATTAAATGGCAATAATAAATATCGATGATTAAAATTCTTGGGTGGTATTGAACGGGAGGGAAGGAGTAGGAAGCAATGCGCGATATCGTGAAATATAGAGATGAATTGGTTGGATATAAACGAGGGCTGGTACAAACACGCCGCCTTTACCGCAAAATTCGAGAAATTTAATATCGCGTTCAAACGCGAGAAGCGTACGCGCGCACACACATTTCATAAGTTCACTTGGCTCTGATGCTGCGTTTATGTGTGCGACCCTCAAAATTCTCTGATGCCTGGAGTCTCATGTCTGGAGTTGTCGATGTTGAAATAATGGTCGTTCAAGATTTCCCCCATACATTTTGGCCCCCAAGTGCAACATCACGACAAAGCGCATCGATGCTCGATGGTCAAAGCACGATTGGGTTACAAGCCGATCACTTTGGTCAGGCAATTAGCTTGACCGATCAACAAAGACGCGATCAAGAGACCTAATACTCTATCGCCAATTAAATCAGAACTGACCGAGACAAAGTTTGTCTCGGAGAGAGAAGTCTTCAAACGTGGTGGTGGCGCAAAGTTGCGCCAAGTTTTAGGTCTGGCCACCACCACCACCTTTGCTCATCATATAAGAGGCCATAGGTCTCTTTTACAAGCAAAGTTTCGCCAGTTACCCATCCATTCTGTTCATTCGAGCCAGCGCTCGCTCATGCTCGCTCTCTGTCTCGTACTTTTTTCATCGCTCCCAGCTGCTGTACTCTCTCTTTCTCCCTGTACTAGCTCGGATATTAATTTTTCCGAACGGCTCGCGCGCGCGCGCGCGATTTTTCGTCGATTTCATTCTGGGGTAGAAAAAAAAATTCCCTCTGATAAAATTCAACGGGCCAGTCTTTTTCGCCCTCATTTTTCGCAGGAAATTAATGAGGTTAAATGAAAAAAATCTCGAGCGCGATATTCTATATCTCAAGCCAACGGTCTGGAAGCACTGATGTTATATATGTATATATACGACTATCAAGTCTCATAATCAACACCTCATTGTCTCGTAATTATTCGAGTTACCGCGCAGTGCCCATGTAATGATTGGAACAAACGAGCGAAAACAATCTGAGATGATATATCCAACAAAATGTGCAGCAAGCTTTATATATATACAAACAGTTTGTACATTCTTCCCACACTCTAGGTCGGACGGCGTGTTGTCAACACCCTACACAACTGTATATTCACCCTTCGCGCATATACATAGCACGACGACGACGACGACGAACTCCTGTTGTTTTCCCGTCGTTTGTTTCCGTCGCCAGCGGATGGAGTTTAAGAAAATAGTCGAGTAAACTCCCGTCGCGTTGTGAGAACACCATCAGCATCAAATCGCCGTGGTAGTTGTACTTTTTGGCACATTTTTGTTTGCCTATGAGACAACATTGTTTCGAACAAGTTAAAGGTCAAACAGTGCTTGACAAATTGTCGGCGTTATTAAAAGTGCCGTTTGAAATCGTCTGAGAGAAGTAGGAAATTTTTTTTTTAATATTTTGAAGATGATTGAAACAATGAGAGAGTCTACGATAATTTCGTGTCCCCTGGGTGCACTGTATAGACGAGAATCGACGGATGCTTGAATTCCAGGCTTATTCACGAGTGCGCGGCGCGATGATGCCCAGGAGGAGGTCCAGGACAAAGGCTAGCAGGTGGAACGCAGCGTGACGTGGTTATATACACGTCGAAATTCAAGCAGAACTGAACGCAAAATCCGGGCAAGCACCGCACGGGGTCTTCAATCATCCCTCTCATTTATACGCGCGCACTGCAGCAATCCTTTTTCTACTCATGGCCTATAGTAGTACACATATATGCAGCTAGCTGTCATCTGTACACCAGAAAACGACGATCGATTGTATAGACATATACAGAGAAAAGCTTGAATATATTCGACAAGAAAATCACGACGCTACGCCGCAGAGGCTAGATTCTCCTCACGTCCTAGGCGCAGAACATCGAATAGAAGCAAATTCCTCGCTCGTGCCTATGCTACCTAAGCACGTCCTATCGATTCGAATTGCTTAACATATCAAGACCTTTTACTATTTCACCCACAACTATTGTTCCACAATTTTTCTATCGAAAGAAAATTTTTTACGTCATAAATTCACTTAAAAATCATCAAATGTCAAAGAATTAATAAAATATAAAAATAAATTGAGTTTCCATAATTTGCTTTCAATCATATAAATTTATATAAAACAAAAATAAGAAACATTATTAAGTAATATTTTTACTTTACTACTTTTTATCAAAATTTTTTCGTCAGTCATCGTTGTATAGGAAAAATTTTGCTATTTTAAAAAATAATATCTTGAAAACTATTGAAGATAATGATTTTTCTTAAAAGACCTTTTTTGTAGAGAATTTCATTAGCTACAAAAAAGGTTCCTAACAAAATTTGTCTAATTTGAATCCTTATCAAAATATCAAACATTAAAAAGAAGTCTGAATTAAAAAAAAAAAAAAAGGAAAATCTCCCAAAAAGGATGTTTGATTAAAGAGGCTTGAAACTGTTGTGAAATAATGAGAAAATATTGAGATTTGTTTTCAGTTTTTTTTTTGTTCCACAAACAAATGGAATTGTTTCACTGAAAATACGAGACAATGACAGGGTATAGAAACAACGTGAGAATTTTTGTTGTCTATTATTACGAAACTGGTAACGTTATGCCCTGTCTTGCCTTCACCACGATCTTTATCCAGCCGAGCGCAGTATATACACACAGTCAGCCGAGCGATCGTGCGGTTGGATAAACTCAATCGAAGACAAAAGGCGGCTTGACGCACACGCGATGGCATGTATGCATGAAGAAGGCTTGATGGCTCGTGATGCTGGTGTAGCTCTCGGCCGCAATATATCGTAATTCGATACTTGCTGGGAGGTCACCAGAGAGATTGACGAACGCGATAAATATACGAGACACAGTTGTCGCCTGAGTCTACGTGACAGCTCACTGACCTGCGAATCCTGCATACCTCAAATCTGTATGTACAACAAACATATACCCAACAAAACACACACTGTGCGCTAGTAAATGCGCTGCTCGAGGAAATTCTCTCTCCGCATTTACAGATATGCACATCAATCCATGGAATCATCGATAAACAACATTGTCTCGCGTCGTCGTCGTCGTCGTCGTCGTTGCAGAGCAGGTTTTTCACGGCGACTCCATCATCGAAGACCTGATGCATATACACAGGGTGCATTGTCTTGATCGACGGTAAAAGCTTTCGCATCTCGTGGCAACGCTGCAAGCCGGGCAAAAAGGCTAAACAGAGAAAGGAAAGAAAGGTTAAAAAAAAAAAAGAAAAACTCCGAGGAGGAGATAAAGAGGTCGTACAATAATGGCTCTCTGTATAAGAGTCTCTTTTTTTCTGTCGCTCTGAGTAACAAACGCGCCAGCAGGCGGCCATTACATTGTTCTACACAGAAATCCTCTCTCGTCCTTGGAGACTCGCGCCAGAGTCGCGCAGTTCAATCCAATCTGCACAGGAATATAAACCGATTGATCCGTGTGTGAGTGATGAAAAAAAACAACTCACACTTTCTGTCACTTACGCTTGTGATCCGCCTGATTGCGCTGCAATTTGCGTGGCTGGCAGCCGCAGGCCATATCAGCCAGTGTGTGGGAGAAATAGATGTTGTGCTGTAAACACTGCAGGAACCCCAAGTAGCCTGGCCCTGGGGGCCATGGCTGTGGCTGAACGTTTGCAACAGTAACCGAGCCCTCGACAGCTCGACGTCTCTTGCAGCCGTCCCCTCGAGTGTTAAATATTCAGCATCTCGTGCTCTGCTCGTGATTTCTTTCCCTCGCGCGCGCCACTCTCTTTCCGGAGTGTAAGGAGGCAAAAGGAAATGATGAGCGCAATATATACAATTGAGCGCAGAGAAACGTTTGATCCTCTTGCCAAAGCTCTGCATGCGTACACACACACACACGTAATGCTGCCTGATATGGACAGCTCGGGCTTTGCCGCATCTCTCGCGCGGTGGTGGTTACAATTATATTCGAAAAGCACTGTATGCATATGCGTGCGGGAAACCACCGCGTTTCCAGACCCTCGCCAGTAGTATTACATTGATATTAGTATCGTTTCCGCACCACTCACCCCTCGCAGATTAATTAATTAAAACGACGCGGCCGTGTGCAACGACTCGGTCAACAATTCCCAAGGGCGCTTTTATACACCACCTTGTTGTTATGCATTTTTTACTGTGTGTGTGCTAATAAAATATATACCTTTTTTTGCGTGCATTATGTCCGCAGGATCTGTGGGCAGAGCTGAGCAGTGACTTGGACTCAGGCTTGGCTGCAGTGATGGAAATGGACTTGCAGCACCAGAGGGATACCTGGTAAAAAGAAAAACAAATGTTCAATGCCGGATATCTCGAGAAATATGAGAATTGCATAGTTCAAGCTCAGGACCTTTTTTGTAGATAATTTTCTTATCTTTAAAAATGATAGAAAGCAAAAATTCCATAGCTCCCGTAGTTTTCGAGATATTTATCATTTAAAATGATATAGCGTTGGTTTTTATTAGTTACCAGGGGTTTGGCCTGGGCCATCCGCTACTCTGGCCATTCAGTAGCCTCAATTTATCGTAGACACTCTCAGCCGGACTGGAGGCACCTACGCCAACACCCGCGCCAACGCCGTGCTGCTGTTGAGGCTGCTGGTGCTGTTGTTGCTGGTGTTGTTGACGCTGCTCCTTTTGCGCAGCGAGATTTCGCAGCACCCTGTTAATAGACGATACCTGAAACGAGATAAGCAATCTTTTTAGAGTCCCTCTGCGTATATTCTCCGCGGAGATGTAGGGTAAAGGTACTTTTAGCAGATTGCCTCGGCGACGGCGCAAGTTGGCTTCATCGCACCATCAAATTTATTATTGTAAATGATACTACTACGACGGGATTTCGATGTACTCAGTGACCCCAGACACAGTGCATCGCGCGCCAGGGACTGTTAATTAAAACGACGTGTATCGCGCGAGAAGCAGCGCACTGATGACGAGTGCTGGGGCGATGAGAATTGTCAATTACTCTCTTGACGTCGTATAAACCCACAGGGACGCGCGCTCATTTCGAGATACTCTCGGCGCGGTTTATAGCACATGGTTACCTGTATTTTTGATTGACAGTGCCACTGTCGCCTGACGTAGACGTAAAAGCCAGCGACAGCACATCAGCTCCGAGTGAGCCATTTCAGATCAGACGTCGAGTGTCCAACTGTTTGCTTGAATTTCATCGGCAATTCTTCAGAGTTTGTGTACAGCTTACATGTCCCCGACATGTGTCACGGTCGACCACTTTGGATCATTGTCGCTACGACAGAATAATGCGCCATCGATCGACAATGGCGCCCTCGAGCTGACTTGGCCATTGTGCTCGCATTGGCATCAGGCCACTTGCCGTCAAGCGACAAATACACAGTCTCCTCGATCGTGTCGAAGAAAAAAAACCTAGTGTACGTTAATTACGTGCGGTTTTTTTCTCTTCGTTTTTTTATAAATACTCAGGTTATCATGTGCCCGTGGAGAATATCTTTATCGTGCTCTGGTGGACACGTCAGTGCGTTTCACAGCTCGATTCGAGCGACACATCCAGCACATCGTGCTTTGGAGGACAGCAGCAGCTGTATAGTCTCTTGAGAGGAGTAACTTCATTTCCCATCCAATATATATCTCCTTCCACAAACTTGGACGACAGTCATGTCGTTGTCAAACATGCAGTATATATAATAATCGCGTGAAATTTCTTTAAAAAAAATCGCATTATATCAAAACCAAAAGAGTACATATATTTTTGTATTTTTGTTTTTTTTTTTTAACTCATTAAATAACCGAAATAGTGAGAACTATTGTGATTCAATGAAGTAAAATTATAGGAAATTTAATTTCCTACAAAAAATATAGATTTTATCATTTATTTTGCGAGATATTTTAAAAAATAAATAATATCTCGAGAACTGTGAGGATTAGAAAAAAATTTTATTCTATATTTTTTGTAGATAATTTAATTTTCAATCATTTCATTTTAATAATATTTTTTTGTATTTTTCGTACTTATCGAGTTATCATTGAAAAATGAAAAAAAAAAAAAACAGTAGCATAAAAATATAGCGAGATTTTCAAGAAACCGTGTTTTAATTTTTTCAAGCATGCATGTGTTAAATTATTTTGACGTGCATATCAAGCGAATGCAATTGAAATGTTTTTTTTTTTTTTCTCATTCACCACAATAAAGAGGGTAGACGTCATAATATTTCGTGTGTGCACAGAAGTCTGGACGGTAATAGTGCGTATCGCGTAGCTTCCTGACGCGATTGTTGGCAGCGGAAGAGCACGAGGGTGTGACACACTACTCCAGTGTACTTCCGATATGCGAAAGCTCCTCAGCAACGAGGGTGATGCGCGCAGGATAAGCCCCAACACTCGGTCTATAAGCCAGATCGTTTTTATTGCGTCAATCCTGTCTGTCTCGAGTGCAGCTTTATTCCACTCGGCACCATATCTCCCCACGATCTCGTTCATTACAGCGAATGAAAATCATTTTAGCATTACACTGAATAAACTGCATGCATATACTACCTATATACAGTCGTATACAGAGATGAGGAAAAAGGCATATCAGACACTGCACTACAAAATGGACACGTGTAGGTCACGCGGGAATTTCGCGCAACTCGTCATTAAATCGCCCCTCGTTCAACTTAAATCACAGCTATTTCCTTGCGCTCGCGGCGGCTAAATAGAGGTAGCACTTGCGCCATGTGTACCCCCCAATTGCGGTGACTCTGACGGAAATTCGTCGCAACGGAATATAGAGGTGAATACGCGATGGAAAGAGGAAAAAAAAACGATTTCTCGGTGATCACTCGCGATTTATGTCGTGACGAATTTTTAAGCTGCACGCGTGGCGCCCCCTCGCCTCTCAGCCACCCTTGACACAACATTACATCTCTCTCGGCGTGGGAAATATGCTCTGCAGCGATGCTGGGTTGTATTCTACTAGTATGGTAGATACAGTCTGAAAAAATCAGACACGCGTACGCGTCTCGCTTGATGGCTTCATTGTGTATCTGATCTAACGACAATAATGACTGCTGCTGCCACGTACACAGGCAGGACTTTCAACTGTGAATTATCCAATCGGAAGACATTATCACATCAGAGAGTGTCAAAAAATATTTTACGGATAATTCCTCGTGATTTTCTCGGGTTAAGTGATCAAAATTCGAGATTGTCCGGCGTATTATGCACTTGTGACTGTTTAAAACATGTAAAATATATCAAATATGTCATGTACACGTGCTGTATAAATAAATTTGGAAAAAAATATGACAGAACGCTTTTTTTTTTAATTTATATAGCAAAATAAGTCCTGTTTAGGTAATTTTTGTATAAAAAAAACTTTTGATTAAATTCAGAATTCATAAGATTAATTATTTAAAATATTGTTAAATGCTCTATTTTGTCTTGAAATTTTTTTCTAAAGTTACTTTATATTGTCAAGAACACTTGAAAATATTTATAATCCCTCGGTGTTATTTTAGAAATCATCAGCCGCCCTCTAAACCTCAAATTTATGAGAAATAATTATGAAATATATAGTTAAATGTTTTACTTCGCGATAAAAATTTTTTTATACTTGCATTAAAGTCTAAAAAACTCCTAAAAAAAATTAGCAACCTCCTAGACTCATTTTAAAACCATCGCACACCCCCCAAAATCTCAAATTTATGTGAAATACTAATGTAATATAGTGTTAAATGTTTTGCTTAACTACAAAATTTTTTTCTACAGTTATAATTCAGAGTCCCAAAGATACTCAAAAAAATCAGTAACCCCCTAGCGACATTTTAAACATCATTGGCCACCCTCTAAACCTCAAATTCCTCAGATTTAACGATAAATCATTATTTAAAATACTTGGCATCATTTTAAAAACGATCGATTTTTATTAAAAAAAACCACCTTTTCTATAATTTGATAGAAAATTCTGATATTTAAAATTAATTTAGAAATATTTAATATCGGAATTTTCGTTGAAAAAATCCACTCAAACGTTACGAGACCGCGTATAATATTTTTTAAAATTCCAATAACATATTTCAGATATAATAAAAGGATATAAATGGGGCGCGTAAGGTGTGATAATGCAGAAATATGGGCAATGAGGCTGCAGCCGAGTTCCTGACGCGGAAAGGCGATGAGTATTGAGGAGGCCAGAGGGGAGACAGTGAAGAATTCGGACGACTAGACCACCAGTCAAGAGTGTATATACTACGGCAGTAGGTGCGGTCAGACCGAGATACAAATTACATTTAAATAGAAGCCGAGGAACGTGCGGCATTCGCAATTTGAACGGGTGGAAAGAGAGTGAGAGCGAGAAATGGTGGGTGAGGAATAGAAAGAAAAGAGCGAGACAATATGTAGGCAGATGGGTTATATTCGCCTGCACTCGCTTGCTCGCGTCGATGGCGCACATAATCACAGCTTTTAATCTCGCTGCGTCCGCAACTGGCACAGGGGCCACGCCGTGTGTGCCACGCGTCCAACTTTATTGCCTCTTAGGCCTTCGTCGTCGCCGTCGTCGTCAGATATTTAACTGTAAAGGGGGTTGCCTGGACTCTTGTGGCACCCTGCCGACCAATTTTGCATTCAGTTTGCCGAGCGTTCGGCTCACGAAAATTGCACACTCATTTTCTGCGGCAGAAAAAAAATTAATAATCATTATTATACAGATCGTTGAACATGGCGATCGAGAGCATATACGAAAGATTTAATGCCGTGTGATGAGAAAATATAGCAATTAAAAATTTTTTTTCGTTCAATTCCATTTAGTTTTTCTGCACATCTGAGAAATTTTTTTAAATTAACACTTTTTTTTGGACTATTTTGATAGTATACTTTTTTGTAGCATTGTTTGATGTTAAAAAGAAATTTTTTTTAGATTGAAAAAAAATTTTTTCAAGGTGTTTTTAGAGCTCAAGTTTTCAAGTGAAGTATGTCTGACCATACACAGTGGATATCGGCCGTATCTACTGCGCTCCCCTCCTTTTTTTACGTGTAGAAAGTAAGTATCTAACTATAGGGAGACAGAATTTCAAGTATTTTCTATCTATAGACAAAATAATAACACAAAAATGCACAAAAGAATGCCGTTGAAATTTTTTTCCTTAAAATTTCCGACATAACCAATAAGTACATGTTAAAATTCTCAATTTTTCGTATGTGAAAAAGATGTAAAAAACAATTAATTTGTCACCACAGAATGACTTTTAGGAAGTTTGGTTATGATAAAAAAAAATTTTTTTTTTGTGACATTTCTAAAAGGGGTATATATCTTCGAAATTTCGCTATTTTCATAATTTTTTTGAGTTTTTTGCCGATAACTCGATAACCAAGCGAGATAACGAAAATTATCATAATAGTTAAATAATTGGACATGAAATTTCTTACAAAAAATGATGAATACATTTTTTTAATATTTTCTTCCTTTTTCGAGATATTTTGAAAAATTAAAATTTTCAAAAATCAGTAATATCTCAAAAACCAACAGAGATACAAAACAAATTTATATACATTTTTTGTAGGGAATTTTATCCTCAATAATTTAACTTCTATAAAATTTCCCGATATCTTATTCAGTTTTCGAGTTATCATCGAAAAATCAAAAAAATCTTGAAAATAACGAGATATCCAAACATTTAGAAAAAAAAAATTTTTTTTTCATCTTAACCAAACATTACTAAAATTATTCTAAATACAAATTATACTCAATTGACGTTAACTTCACGATGTTTATTATTTATTTCAATCATGATTGAAAGAAAAAAAAAATTTTTTTTCACCAAAAAACAAATCCAATCTAAAAATTCCAAGACGCTGCATCATCACCAAATCCAAATAAAAAAACAAAAAAAAAGAGTTAACGAGTGAAAAGAGAGATTTCGGGGGG
>MVJL01009420.1:0-19728 GCA_002156465.1 Macrocentrus cingulum | reverse complement strand
TTCTACCCGCGTGGAATTTTCATGATTTGGTAATTAATTAAATAAATAGTTGAAAATGATTGGAGGACCTATCCACACGATGTGGACAGTCGAATATGGTAGCAGAATTTTTTAATGACGATTTTAATTGATTTTCTATTTTTTGGGGGTGTTCCACCCGCGTGGAATGGTAGCAGAATTTTTTAATGACGATTTTAATTGATTTTCTATTTTTTGGGGGTGTTCCACCCGCGTGGAATTTTGACAATTTTTTAATTATGTAAACAATAGTTGAAAATGATTGGAGGACCTATCCACACGTCTATTTTTTGGGGGTGTTCCACCCGCGTGGAATTTTGACAATTTTTTAATTATGTAAACAATAGTTGAAAATGATTGGAGGACCTATCCACACGCTGTGGACAGTCAAATATGGTAGCAGATATTTTTTATATTGATTTTAATCAATTTTCTATTTTTAGGGGTGTTCTACCCGCGTGGAATTTTGATAATTTTTTAATTATGTAAATAAATAGTTGAAAATGATTGGAGGACCTATCCACACGATGTGGACAGTCGAATATGGTAGCAGAATTTTTTAATGACGATTTTAATTGATTTTCTATTTTTTAGGGGTGTTCCACCCGCGTGGAATTTTGACAATTTTTTAATTATGTAAACAATAGTTGAAAATGATTGGAGGACCTATCCACACGATGTGGACAGTCGAATATGGTAGCAGAATTTTTTTAATGACGATTTTAATTGATTTTCTATTTTTTGGGGGGTGTTTCACCCGCGTGGAATTAATTTCTTCGTGTTATCGCTTGTGCGTGAATCTTTCCGATGAATCTACTGACTTTTTCGTATCATGAAGTTCGAATTACATCGAATGGCATAAGTTATTTCTTCGTGTTATCGCTTGTGCGTGAATCTTTCCGATGAATCTACTGACTTTTTCGTATCATGAAGTTCGAATTACATCGAATGGCATAAGTAGGATCAATTTTTGTTTTATTCTCGGTCAGTTAGGGGTGTTCCACTTGCGTGGAATTTTGATAATTTTTTAATTATGTAAATACATCGAATGGCATAAGTAGGATCAATTTTTGTTTTATTCTCGGTCAGTTAGGGGTGTTCCACTTGCGTGGAATTTTGATAATTTTTTAATTATGTAAATAAATAGTTGAATATGATTGGAGGACCTATCCACACGTTCTGGATTGTCGAATATGACCCCCTAGCATCGTTTGAAGACCATCGGCCACCCTATAACCCCGCAATCCATGGAAAATAATTATGAAATATAGTAATAAACGATTTGCTCCACGATGATATTTTTTCTACAATCAGTTTAGAGTCACAAAATCACTCTGAAAAATCAGCAACTTCCTGGCATCGTTTTGAGTTATCAGTTTCAAGAAAAACTCACAAAATGAGTAGCTCATCCAGCGATGCGGGCGCGCACATACTAGTGGTAGATAAAAATCGAGGCCTAATGACATGCTTTTATTGTAATAACAGCATTAGACGAGATTTTATCAGTGACGTTTTAATATTATGTCGTACGAAATATGTATGGCTATAAGCGATGTATAGGGAGTGAAGATTCACCTCTGACTGTAGTGGGCAATTAGTAGAGCATTGGTATAGTAATTAACCCCCATTAAGCCCCGTCTAATCACATGTAAATCAATCATCGAAATACGTCAACTATATTCACATACAGCGACAAAGTCCACAGATTATCATCAAATCCCACAAATGAAAAAACCACCAACTCTATACGCCAGTATTTATTTTTATGCCCTGGCGATAAACTATCGATATGTCGACAGGGCAAATCGCTCACGACTTAGCCACACGCAGCTTGTAGTAAATATTAAAATAAAAAAAAAATTCCAGATTAAAACATCACACAATTGACTCATGTACCAATTCAATAACAATTTTTAATTAAAAAAAAATTATAAATCTGTAAAAATGCTGAATTAAGATTTTTCTACTTGAAAAAAAAAAAAAAAAAATTTTTCAACTTGATATTTAATTTTGAAAAAAATAAAGTTTGTCGCCAAGTCTATAATATTGACTAACAACAAGACTCTATACAACATGCAAGTCTCTTGGCGACTTTTTCCATCACTTGGCGACCTCCTATGTCATGCGCTTGCAAGCTCCCACGACCAAGTTTGCAGCACACTAATGACTGCGACTTTAGCCCACGCGTCCTTTTTCCCCCGCTTCGCCTAATGACATTTACGATTTTCCCCAACAAATATCCATCAATATTTCTATTTTACCAATTAAAAATGCACAGTTTTCACGAATTTGCGTGAGAAAGCCACCTGAAAATACCGGCGCAACTCTGCGCCAAGTAGATAAACCCTTCAACCGGTCAGACGCGAATCGAGGAGGCCGATCGTTCGGCTTGCAGGTGCAGAAAACTTGACCGACTTGTAGATCCGGGTGCAGGGTGACCCAGATTTGAGTTCAACCCCTGCGGATCAGACCCCCATGACCCGAATCTATGCGGGCAAACAGAGTCGCCGTTATAGTAGGGGCTTGAAAAAAAAATACTTTCGCTTGCGGAAAAATGGCTATCACACAAAAAACAACAAATTATTGTCAATCAAAATATTTATCAACACTTGACTATCCAAGTAAAAAAAATTTATTTAGGTAAAAATAATTTTTTAACATTAAAAAAATGTGTTTTTTTCCCTCAAGGGAAAATTCTCATATTGAATAATTAAAGCGTACTTGTGTTGAATAAATGCATGATAGCATTATGGAAATATTTACTATTCCTTACTAAATATATAGAATAAATTAATTAATTAAATCTCGTTATTTTAATCATATTTACTGAGTAAGTAAAAAATTTCATCTACATTTTACAGAGTAAAAAAATTTTATTTCCATGTTTAGAGGATTGAAATATATTTGATTGTTCAAAGGCAAAGAAAAATTGATTAAATTAAGGGTGCGACCATTGTCAACGACATATCAATATAGAATGGAATACTATTTCCGAGGGAAATTACGAAACGGAGCTATTCCGCTCGCGTGAGTTCGCAGAATCGTTCGGATAATCGGATCCATGCATGAAAATCGGAAGGAAGGAGTACATGGCCCACCAGGGATCGCGAATGAGTCTAACGGAAATTAGACAAACCCTCTCCCCTATCCTGAATTTCACATTTTTTCTCCCTTTTTCTTATGCCAAAATATATGGCAGCCAATATGAGTATCTTTATATTCCATTAACGAGGGGATTAACGTAGCTGGCATTTTCAAAGTGACCTATACCTCCATTCTCTATACTGTGGCCTAGATATGACGTGGTCATCGGAGGGTCGTTGGCGGTGAATTGAGGCAGTAATTAGAGCGCAAGTTCATAAAAATAAAATTGGTTAGTTAGAAAAAACATCCTCCTTCCCAAAAAAAAAATCTTAGATTTATTTTAACTGTAATATTTCTAGTATTTTATAGTTTTTCTTCAAACTCGATTAGAAAAAAAAGTTTTTTCAACATTGTTATTGTAAAAATCTAAAAATATACAATTTTTTTTACTTAAAATAACTTTAGTATCAAAATTAACTTTGCGTGTTCCATCTTCTTCAGTTGAGAAATTATTACCCTAATTATCTTAATCAGTCTTGAGCAACCCCCTACTCCTTCTGTGCTCTATAGACTTTCGCAATTAAATTTTTTAAGTGTATATGACGCTTTAGAAGATGTAAAAAAAATTTTTAATTTTTGAAATATCAATATTCTGATTTAAAAATTTGAGTAAATTGTTTTTGCATTTACTGATGGCCATTTAAAATGGAATCATTAATTTAATATGCAATTAAAAGTGCTTAGATGAATCGCACTCGGGAGCCATTACAATTGCCCGGGCTTATTCTTTGTCAAACTCTCCTCTGCATCAGCCTTTTCATCCCCTATACTCTCTACTACTGTCAGCCTCTTCATTTGGAGGGAATTTAAGCCTGGAAATTCGCGAGTACCTCGCGAAAAGACAATAAGTGCAATGAGGTGCGCCAACGTTGGCAGCAGCAGCAGCAGCAGAGGGAGAAAAAGCGACTGACTCATTCCCTGATGGGATCGGGGTGTGCGAGGGTGAGAGAAACTCCACGCGCCAAGAGTCATCAGAGCGACTAAGCAAAAGCTTGCTCGCAAGAATGTGCCACGTCAAACTCCCTCTCTCTGCTGCATCACCTATTACGCGCGTTTACAGTGCACGCACACGAAATTCACCACAACTGGAGTTTCAGTTTTTTTTTGCCACCTCTCTTTTCTGCGCAGGGAATAAGAAAAATCTTGCGTACGAAAATTTTCTCCAGTTACAAACCCTCTCTCTTAAAAAAAAAAATTGCATATATTCACAAAGAATTTCAATGTGACGTCAGGTTGACGCAACGTCGCCTGCGAGTCACGACGTCGTTGACGCGACGGTTAGACTGAGTGAAAGCGATAATTCGCTCATCGGGATTTTAATCGCATCATACAATTGATCGATCAAAGGCAAGCAAGGTATGACTTTACAGTTGAGTGTCCGCACATAAAGTACGACACGGACATGTGGCGATATAAAAAAAAAGAAGAAAATCTGGTCTGAAAATAATTTGTGAAAATTGCTTGAATAGATGACTCGACACGTGTTTATAGGGTAAATCTTGGATGAATATTTCGATATCGAAATCACAACGGCCTTTCACACCGTGACGCTCTCTTAATTATCGACCGTCTGAGTGCACACGACCTCAGGAAAAAGGGGACCCATCATGCCGATGTACTTCGGCGGAAAATCTAATTACGAAACGGATAGAAGCGAAAGATAATCGATTTACCTACTCGCACGCGCGTCAACGTGATCGATCTTCCGGTCGAGTCGATAGCTCGTTATTTTTGGACATAAAGCGAACCTCTATTCCGAGATCTAACCATTTTTTTTTTAAATATACTTACACAATTTTTTTTCACTGAAAATCAAACATCATGACATTTTAAATGTGACTAAAATTTATTTACCTCCAAAAAGAGACATTCAAAAATTTAATTTTCGCACTGAGCTCATTTTTTTCAATATTACCGAACTATTTTTAATTAAATATTGCATAAAAACCAATCCTGTAGATAAAAAAACGTATGTAAAAATTGAAAAAAAACAAATCCAGCAAAATATCTGAATATTTCACTGAAAGAAAAAAAAATCAAGTTTTTGGTAAATCAATTGGTTAAATCGTGTAGTGAACTTTACTTTTATCTGACACCACTTTGTCTTTCAATCTCTAAAATACTTTGTGAACTTTGTAAGGGTGCAGGCCAAATCCAATTGTGCATACATGAGCTCGACAGTTCAATGACGATCAGAAATAAAAATGTAGACTGAATATGAAATTAAAAAAAAAATTCTAGGTCATACAAATAAACTTCATTATTTAACTGCTCAAAAAAAATAATTAAACAAATCAAAACCTCAGAAATAAATTTATATATCGATAAAATTAAATAAACAAAATTTTTTTCTAACAGTAGAAAAAATTTTATTTCAATTTTTCTTGCACAATCGAACGTGCGTAAACACCGAGCCTTTACGACAAGTCATTATGCAGATAGATATATACACCCAAGGCGCTATATGCTCTATACAGCCATTGTTGGACTTTATCCCTGTCGTAGCCTGCTATGTGCACACGTCCCATGCTCATCACTTTCTCTAGCTGTCTCCGCGCGTGAACCGTGACGGAACGAGAGCGCAGAGAGAAGAAATCGACGTGGACATATATATACACATGCACGTACATACATGCACCTTAGCCAAGCTATATATCCACAGATTCGTGAGCGCGAGCAAGAGCGAGAGATTCTAAAGAAAGAGAGGTGGCACGCGCAATGCGGGTATTGATTCAGAGCGGCGGCAGAGGCAGGCGCCCCTGAGTCGACTCGAGTCCGTCGACTTCCCCCGAAATCTACAAACTGTCTGCTACCTCGTCCTTCATCCCTTGGCCCTCATCTAATTCCGCTTGCAAGAGATCAGTTCATAAAAGACGCTTTAGATATGACAAGCGTTTTTTTTTTTCGCCTCAGAAATAAAAATTTTTAAACGAAAACAAAAATCACTCAACTCCCTGCACTAACTAGCTAGATAAATCACTGTCTATTATTAAATTTTGTTTAGGACACTTGAAAATTTGCTACTATCTGCGGTTGGGCTGCGCGGTGAAGATCAAAGGTCATCGTAATATACATTACATAAAGAAGCTGCTGACGACAGACCGACGTGCATTGCAGAGCTTGCACGGTCATACACGCAGAAAAATTAAACAGCATAATAATAAAGAAAACCACAAAAAAAGTGAAAAAACATGAGCTTTACTTTGTATCGGAATGAGAAGCAAGACAGCAAAGGGGAATAACAATTAGACATGGAGTATCGGGCAACGACAGGTCACGTCTAAAAATAAAAGCTAACAACCGACTAATCGAAGATCAATCGATACAATCATAGGCAAACATTGTTGTACAATTAAATTTCATTAAATCCTACTTTACCGCATGGAAATACCACGACCAACGATCGGTAAGAAAGACCACATGCCTCTGAGCGCCTATAATTTTTTTTGATAAAAGGTTGAAAAGTAAAAACTACCCCCATATCAAGGGATGAAATGTTTTCGGTCGGTAATGCAGATATTTCTCCATCGGCAATACAGAAACTTGAGAATCTGCTGGGGTGGCAATGCAGAAACTCGCTTTGGTGATAGTTTATCACCCGTCGGTACTTGCAATTTTTTTTTGAGTAACTTATCATCATAGATTATTGAGAAAGAGATTTTTTTTTTAATGTGTAAGAATTAAATTTTTCAACTCACATAATATCGCCGAGCTTGAGCCGTGTTTGAATGAGTGCACAACTCTTGTGATCGCTGGTAGTGACGGCTCTGCGCCTGCGGGTATACCTGGGGGCGCCATCAGGTAGAGAAAGTGGTCCATCTCCAAACATGCCATGTGGATTGAGGCCCGCAGTTCCACGCACCAGCGGGCTGCTTCCCCGCCGACGGGTCGACACGTGCCGGCCTCCCACACTTCCCAGCATCCTGCAAATTATCAAGTAAAAATCTTCTATTAGAACAACTATTTCTGTCGGTGTTTATCGGAGCTTTTATGCAGAACGAAACACCTTTGTCGCGTAATTGTGACGCAATTAAACGCTTGAACGACTACAATTTTATGATTTAACGCATTACTGTTGATACGATCAAGACAACGTGTGACCCTAAGGTACAAAAAATCCCTTAGAACGGTCACCGGGTTAATTAGGTTAGGTTGACTAGCTTAATCTTGGATCATCGCGAAAGTATGGCTAGTCACGCGATGCTTTCTAATATCGTATGCCATCATAAACGTCACAACTGTGACATTTTCTAACTAGAATTGGAGAGTCAATCATTCATAGATTTTTTAAATTTTTAAATTAAAGCTAAACTTTGATTGGTTGAGAAGTTGAATTTTAAGTGACTTAATGATCCACAGTCTTTTAATTCTTATAATAAATTATACAATCAGAATTTCTAATTTTAGAATTAGTAGTCCATTTATTCTAGGAATTGTCTCAACGCATTCAAGAATACCATCAAGTTATGCATAATATAATATCTTACTTGCTGAAATTTCTCGAGTAAATTTGTGATTTTAAATTCAGCCTGATTAAAATACAAAAAAATCTGTTTCAAAACATTTTTTTTTTTTTTTCAATAAAATAGAAGCTAAATTTCTAGACAATTAATCGATAAAATCTCGTTAATTATTTTAATAAAAAATAAATTATGGTTCAAATATATATTCCTGTCAATATAGCATTACGCACACGAATAAAAATTGAGTAAATAATACCTCCCGAGGTGCAATTGGCATCAGAAAATTCAGTCAGCATAATTGCTATATATACGGTAGGTAATTGATTGAATAAAAAGCACTAAAGTACGCTTTGTCGCAATGAGTGAGCGCCTGTAAGCTGCAGATGAATAGAAATGCATTTTAAAAAATGTAAAACTCATCAGAATATTGAAAAAAAAAAATTTTTTTCATCAATATTTAATATAAATAACGTAAAATTGTAAATCAAAAAAAAATTTCCTAGCCGTCACTCTAGTGTAAATGCACACTACTCGAGAGACGTCGAGTGGCAAGTTCCGGATGTCATTAGAACTTTAATAAAATTAACACTTTCGTATATATACCTATACTCTTGAATTAAGTTTTGCAATTAAACTATAGGTATACAAAGAGAAACATAAATTTGTAATATTATATAAACCTTAATATAGATAGGATGAAGAGGACTTTTTAACCGCTATCACTCTGTCACCACAAAGTACAAGAAATATACTTCATAATGAAAACTCGTGAATTTTAAGTGGTAAAGCTCGCTAATTTGTCCTCCCATAATTAGAAAAAATTTTAACAAATTTTTCAATTAACTGTCGACGATTTTTCATTATTTAAATATTACATTCACTATATTTTAAACAAGTTAATGCATGAAAAATAAAATTTTAATTGTAACAAGTATCCTAGAATTATTTTAATAAACCCTACAAGCAAATTAAGTTGATAATAATGATGCAAAAATTTTTAATGAGTATATTTTCAGGATATAGAGGGTGTATATACTGCTAATTAATCAAAGTTTCATTTGTACGACATATACAGGTGTACGGGTTTACCGAAATTCCCTGTCATTAAATATAGGGCATTTAAACACCGCAATCGATCAATAGTACATGGATAAAATTATCCTATAAAAGTTTCCTCGTCTAAATCACTTCGCCGCTATGTATATTATTATTTGAAAATATAATTTACGAATTAAAAAAAATTGATTAATCAATTTAAAGGTATAAATGACATTGAATAATTAAATTTTTTCTTCTGTCTATTTTTCTTTGCACTTGATTACCTTTGTCAAGTGAACCGCACGTTCCGTGAGGTATTTTTCCATGCAATTAAACATTTAAAAAAAATCTAAGAGCATGGTAAAAAAAATTTTTTTTTTCTTTAAAATGAGTGAAATAGAGCAGAATGAAAATTTCAATGTTTTCATTGATTTTATCAAGATTTTTACCTAATTCAAAGTAGAATAACCGCATTTTAGTCAGCCAAATTTCTTTAAAACTATAATTGAATAAAAGTTTAATGTTATAAATTAATATATACTTATTTAGCATAAAAAAGAATAATAATTTCATTATCTTTATTAATTTTTGCAAAACTTTTAAGTAGTATTAACGTTTTTTCGTCAGCCAAAAAATTTTTTCCGTTGTTAATACGTGAAATAAATCTTTGAAATAATTTTTAAATATAAGAATAAATTTTTTAATTAAATAAAAAACAATGCATAAACGGATAATAAAAAGAGATAAATAATCTTTCTATTATATCCTGTGAATAAAGAATATTAAAATTGCATGTTCATCATGATTTTGAACGTAACCATTGAACGAGCGATGAGTGAATATATATCGGGCGACATCATAATTGCATAATGCTTGACGAAAATTACGCGAACGCGAGAGCCGCGATTTCTGTGCACGCGTACTGTGTGAAACACTAATTTTGTAATGACATGCGTTGATGGAAACTCACCACCTAAAACAAATTTTGCTCTCACATTCGCCAATTTTAATTAAAACTCATTGAAACTCTGTCAATAATATCTATTCTTAATTTATAAATTATTTTCAGTATAGATTACTGATGATTTTCAAATGACGTCAAGGGGTTGTAAAAATTTTTAAGTCATCTTCAGACCTTCAAGTAACTATCCGAAAAAAACCACAGCAAAGCGGAGCATTTTCTTTTATATTGTAAAATGAATTATTAAAAAAATTCTAATAATAGTTCACGTAAATCTGCTTAATTGATTATATCAAAAATTCTACTGGAGTTAATTTTAGCTGATTGCAACTAATGATCAAAGGTGAGCTTTGTCAAGGAGGAATAGACAACGCGGGCATTTCTCGATGGCAAACGAGGGTCCAAGACAAAGGAAAGCTAGTGACAAACAGGGGTAAATTCATCCTGAATTTGAAATTACATAATCGAGCAGAATATCAGCGTTGCAGACACGTGTCAAATGGCTGCGGAAGTCGGTCAACGCGTGTATGCATCACGAAATTCAGTAAAAGACTTTTCGATGCCCAGGTCACCTATACATATAACACGGGCATTCACAATTGCACGCGACTTGTATTCATGGCGAGGCAAAGGGTCAGAGTAGGCGCTCGATGTTGCGGCGTTGGCGCCGCATCAAAATTTTCGGATAGCAACCTGTTGCTAGGCACCCCGGGGAACTTTTTATCTCTCTGCTCGTCTCCCGGCAACCCTACAGCGTATCCTCCTCTCACTACTCGTCCGAACGAGCAGGCGCTTGTCTTTGGTCAACCCATATGTCTATAACTTTCGCGACTAATTACTAATTTTTTTAAACATCTGATTTATCAGATTCACGTAGTACATTTCGTCTCACAAGACTGATAATTTTTTTCTTCTATTTATCGTCAAAAATTGAGAGTTAATTTTTTTAATCAGGTCAATTATTTACATTCAGCGTAAAAAAATACATCTAAATTCATCGCTCCTATAATAGTCTACAACCGATTAAGCAAGCCTAAAAACCAAGAATTTTAGTGATTTTCAATAGATTTCTTAGAAATTCAACATTTATTTTTTTTTTGTTAGACACAAATATTTTTTGTCGAACCTACCACTCAAGGCCTCAATTCCTGTGTCTTAAAGTCACTTTTTTTTACAAAAAACAGACGTGAAGAGGGCGAGATAAAGAGGAGTATCCATCAGTGGTGTGTTAATCTCGAAGAACTTGCCACACTTTATTGGCTTTTCTGAAGGGCGATCGAATAAGAAAAAAAGTTTCCATTAAAAAACAAGCACAGGATAAAACCCACTAACTAACTGTTATGAAATCCACAAGAAATTCTTTTACACAATGCAAGAGGAAAGAATAAAAAAAATTATTCAAGCGATTGACATCTTTAATTGAACAAAAAAAATCGATAAAAAAATTTAATTTCGATTGATTAAATAATAAATTTGATATTTATTAACCACACAAACATCGAAAGAAATATAAAAGGACTTGGATATAGAGGGAAAAAATATTTTAATCAAAAACTGTTGCTTTTATTTCCTTTTCTCTTTTCCAGCGACAATTCATGAAAATCCTCGGCTTCATTGCGAGATAACAATTTCCTGGCACGTACGCTAATAGTGCCAGAAGCTACGTACGTGCTGCAAATACTGGACTGGCTAACGAATGCTCTGCCTCGAAAAACTCATTTGATTTTTTTCTCATCCAAAATTTAAATTTTATCAACTGTATCACAATTAATCCCTGCATTTGATATAAAATTGATATCCAACTTGAATTTCACCCTTGAAAAAAAATTCTATAGTAAAAAAATCAATTAAAAAAAAAACATAAATGAATATTTATTAACTCAAATAAACCGAGGTGATGATTGATTGTCTCCACGCAATCTTGACCCTAAAAACAAGCTATTTCCAACGCCAATCTCTATCATGCCTGTCTATTTATGCCATCAGAATGCCTGAATACCACGCGAATCAACGAGGGAAAAAAAACCCCTACGAGTATAGAATAATCACGAGATGATGAGTCAAATAATTCTGACATTCATCGGCTAACGAATAAACTGCGGACACTCTAGGAGATCGGATGAGCGATAAAACTACCCAGGTAAATATGCAAATTGATCGATATATTTCGAATTTGAGTAGGCACTGAGCAGCGAACGGAACGAGAGTGACAGAGGCACTTGAGTCTGTGTTCACGAGAGTGAAATTAAGCGCTGGTTCAGACGGCCAAAGTGGATACGAGGGTGCATATGCGCTAGCTAAAACTTAGGGGTGAGAATGACTGGCGAACGATGGAAAAATCGATTCTCCCTACCCGACACTTGAACTTTGCTGTCATGGGTCAAGAATTCTTCGAGAAATTCCAAAAAATTAACACTTTTTTCAGAGAACATAAAACATAGACAAAAAAAAAACCATCAGAATATTGTTTTAAAAAAATATTACACAGTGTAGAAAAAAATGTAAAATCCTGCCAAAACGCAGGATGAAATATTTCATCATTTGCAAAACAGAGTTTCATTACTCTAGGGATTGTCGTACATGACGGCAGAAAAATTAGAAAGACAAAAATATAACGGGAAATTGGAAATTTCTCGATACACTGAACAAAAAAACCAAACGTCCAGATTTTGTTTCCAATTTAAATGGATTTATTCCAACTAATCTGCAAATAGATGGATGTCTATTGTATAATTACAGTCATACAGCAGAAACTGCTTAGACAATTAGTGCTCGCACATGATGTCGATATATTTTTGAGCCGGGTAATGAACTGCAAGATAGAATTACCCGAGGGAAAACGCACGAGATATATTTTGTTTTATTCATCATGTGCCACATGCAGTTGAATCTGTATCTCATTATCCGCGTGATAGTATTCCCTGTAGTCAACCGTGGAAACTCGATACGCATATGATCAAATCCAGGGGGGATTTCATCACACACAATTCATTTTTTTCTTCTAAACTAATTTTCCATGTCACTTTTATTGTGATTCTCATGGAATATTTTATTTCTATTTTAAATACGACGTGTCATGTGGTCCAAAGTCGCGCAATAAAATTACCAATTTTTCGGACCAGCCATATAGACTACAAATTTGTCAAAAGCTGACACTCGTAAATTACAGCTATGTGTCTGCTCTATTTGATTTTTCGATTCACTCAACAATCCCAGTGAATTTCGTGTTGGCATTGACGAATTTTTTTTCCAGTAAAATTAAGAAAAAAAAGTGTTAATTTTTCAGGTAAAAATACCTTGCTCACTTGTTGATTACCACGGTAAAAAAATAAAATTAAAGTCGGGAATTAAGTGGAAGTAAATTGACAACAAGTTGATGTTCAACCTTGATGAGAGTGTGCGACACGGGTAAAATTATGTCTTAATTGAAGATAAAATTTTGTCGTCATCGCAAAAAAGACCCTCAACCATCTGCGGTAAAGTAAAGAGAGGAAAATGAGATTAGTACATTGAGGCAAAGACCTGGGCGCATCCACGCTCGACTTGCTTCTCGCGCTAACGTATTTAATCTCATTAGATGGGCCGTTGGAACGTCCAGATTTGAGGGGTGGCGAGCTACGATATCATAGGCAAAAAATGTAATCTCGACGTTGATGGATCGTAATGACTTAATTTTATCCTGGCAAATTTAAACTCACTAAATGACTATGTTTATTCATGGAAAACAAGAAATTTTTTTTGCCAACGCATGAGAAATTAGAAAATGGAAATTGTTTTAATTTATTCGAAAGTTCCCAGAAAAACTGTTAATTTTATCCACAAGATGGAAAAAAAATTTTTTTTAATATCGAAAAAAAAATCGCTAGTTAATATACTTGTGGATGAACAATTTATTTTAAATGAGAAATTTCATTAAAAATTGACGAAAAAGTTTTTCAGTATTAATTTTCAGATGTTTGATGAAAAAAAAAAAAAATTAATTTTTTTTCATCAAATTTTCAAAGGGGTGTCACTAGAAGATTTTGTGATTTTTTAGTTTTTTGCCGATATCTCAATAACTATGCGAGATAACGAAAAATATTACTCATATAAAATAATTGGAAATTATATTTCCTACAAAAAATATAGTATACATTTTTTTGATATTTCGACTTGCTTTCGAGATATTTTGAAAAATCGAAATTTCAAAAAAATGATAATAGTTATCTCAAAAACTACAGGAGATATGAAAAAATTGATATAGCATTTTTTGTCGGTAATTTAGTCCTCTATCACATATCTCTAATAATATTTTTCGATATCTTACATATTTACCGAGTTATCACCGAAAAACTACAAAAATGTCAAAAATCGCGAGATTTTCAAGGAGTCTCCCTTTAAAAATTTCTAAAAAAAAAAAAAAATGCTTTTTTCCATCCGAACGTTTTAAAACTCCTCCTAAATAAACATTAATTTCTTTTTTGTAATATTACTACTACTTTTAATAGATTTCTCGATAAAAAGCTGGAAAAAAAATTTTTTATTTACTAAAAATACTCTGGGAATTTTTTTTTCTCCTTCGTTTCAGAATTATTTTACACTCATTTATTGTTGGAGCGGAAAAAAAAAATGATTTTAAAAATCCAGCACAAACCATTTATCAAAGATAAAGGTTTATCGTGCAAGCAAACGCGAGATATTTCTTAACTCCCATCGATTAGTTGGCAGGAAAAAAGAACTTGGAGTACTGAATCGATCGAGAAAACAGCAGATCAGATGGCTTTAACGCCCTGTAAATATTTTTTCAGCCGGCCTGAACATTCGTTTCACAAGCGGTCTACCCATTAGTACACGCTCTATACTCTCTGACTCGTTATCTACCACTTGAACTCCTCCTGTACAGTGTTCGATCGGCGTTGGTGAATGCGTCAAGTGCGGGACAATCCAGATAAGGTGTTGAATATATAAACTATCGATTTTACAGTTTTTTTAATCGAGGCATCAAGTAAACAAAGATGGCGTTAAAGTTTAACGACCGAAGAAACAGAGCCGTGTGCGTGAACGCGCATGCCAGCAGTAGTATAGAAGCAGTTTAGTCAGACTGTGGCAAGATAAGGTTTTAATTGTGCTGTGCACGAGGAGAGGACTACAATTTCAGGTAAATTATATTCTCAGCATAGAAACACTGTGAATACTCGTGCACCCGTATTATTATCACTTTGCAGTTTATAATTATAAGTCTACATGGCAGAGTCTCGCCTGTGGCTTCCGCGCTCGCCGCCGCCGTTTTCCAGATGCCCCGATCAAACTCTCATACCACCCGCAATATATTCCATCATTTCCGCCGATGAACTTCCAGCAGAGTAACACACAACCTAAATACTCCGTGGCGATGCATCAACTCTTGTCCAATGGTCGCAATTCCTCATTGTATATGCAAAACTTTATTAATTTCCGATTTTATACTTAAAAACTCATGTAAAATAAATATGTAAACCTGTCTAAAAATTTAAATTATCACAATCCACATTGACCACGATCTTCGGGGAAAAAAATAAAAAAGATTTTAGAAGAAAAAAAAAAAAACGAACAAAGCATTAGAGGTACGCAACTAAAACGCCTGCGGTGATATCAGAGAGAAAGTGAACGTTTTGCCGGATCTAAAGGGAGCCCAGGGGTAGATAACATGAGAATAAATGTTTCTCCATGAATTATCGATCGAGAATACACAAAAGTGTGGATTAAGGCAGGCATATGTAGGTATAGCATATAGATAAACAAAGCTTCGATAACTTTCTATTTGAATTCACGAGCTTTACGATATTTTTAGTTATATATATTACAAATTTGTTCCCTCTACTATACCCTTATTCATTCTTCCCCTATATTGTTATTTAGCATTGAAACTTTGGGTGAATCAGCATTTGAATAAATTCCTCTAAATAAAAAAATACTATTTTCTGTTAATATGAGGAATATATTTGTGGTTATTTGTAAGAAAATATTTAATTATTTAATTCAGTGTAATAAAATTTGCCAATAAAGTGCCTTTTGGATAACGTTCTAACGGAAATTGGTTTATCCCACGCTGTGAACAGATCGGAAACCCAACGTTATTACGTTGACGTTGTTCAGCTAGATAATATATAGCTCTATACACGCAGTTGCACACGCGAAGCCTTCATGGTCATGTATAGAGACAAGCATTTTTCCAACTGTAAATAATTGTGATGAGAAAAAAAAATCCACAAGAAAAATTCCCCTAGACACATGGAAAATAATTTTTTCCAGTTGATTTAATATTTATATTTTTTTTAATAAGAAATTTTCACGGAAAGTATTTTATATTTGAAGCTCTATTGTCGGAAAAGCTTTTAGCACTGTCTTCAATTAGTGTCCGGTAGTTTTTTTTTTGTTTAGCACGTGTTTCTATTAGAAATTTCGATAAAGTAGTTGCACACAGTTCTATAGTCAAACAATCAGGAAAAAAATCACTCTCGTAGCAATTTAATTAATGATGGTAATTTTATTACACTTTAATAAAAAACAAAACAGCTTTCGAGGATAATAAAAAATTTTTAACCTACTCCGTGCATCACTTTATCAAGATTTTATGTATTAATAAATATTATATTTTTATTTTTAAAGGTCTAAAATATTTATAGTAAAAATTACTTTTTAATACACTCATTTTCCGCATGAATAGATAATTTAATAAACGAAATCACGATTGAATTAATGAATTTTTTACTACCTGGCTTACAGGGAACAATAGAAAGCTTTAGAGGACCCATAACAAAAGCGCAATTCTATACCTGAGAAACATAACGGAGCAGATATGATAAAAATTATTCGCTAGAAAAAATTTTTACCATTCAAGTTTGACCAATTGAAAAAATTAAAAATTAAAACTTTCTATATAAAATCACGTGAATCATATTAAATAAATAAATCTTTTTCAAATTCATGTCATGTTTTGATGGGTGATTTAAAAATTTTTCCCCAACGATGATTGGAATGTCATGAATGTCGATAGAAAGAATTTTCTCATTGCACAAAGCCGCACAAACACACTGATATAGATCGAAATCCGTGAGAAAAAAAAATTTTCCATTACCTCCCAAGTATATACTTATCGAAAAATAGAATGAATTATTTCAACACTCGCTCCTTCATCCAAGGGTGAAATAAAAAATTAATGTACAGGAAATTGCTCTGATATTGAAAAATGTCCTGATCATGCTTGAGTCCGTAAATTTTTATAAAATTTAAGAGGGTTAAAAAAATATTTAAATCTACCGAGGGGAAAACAAGAAAAATATGTCATTTTTGTGTTCAATTACTTAAAAACGTCAAGATAGGCGGAAAAAATTTGAAATGTGGGAAAAAATGCTGCGTCAATAGTTCAATTTAATGAAGTGCTGATACTCTGCATGATTGAACACACCCTGAGTATAAAATATGGCCAACAAATATGCATCAAGTACCATCAACACCGTGGAATACCATAAAGCGCCCCGACATCGGGAGTTGCAACAAAAAAAATTATCAAAAACACTATTACCATTAATCTTCAATAACTTATGCTCCCTAAAAGAGTGATGGGGGTGTTAAAAGAGATTCTACTTGTGTTTAATTAACTAAAAAAATTAATTTATGTACTAGGATAATGGTGTAGCATTTATTCTGTCAACAATTTGTTGTGGAAATCCCGGAATTTCAAGTTTTTCGAATGATTGTGAGGGGTTAAAACGTATTTAAGGGACAAAAACTTTTCCAAGGGGTCTTACGAATCGTTAAAAAAATTAGTAAACGAATTTTTTACGCTGAGCGAAAATTTAAATGAGGTGTACACTTCAACTAGTCGAATGAATATTCAAGCGACACAACTAATCCATCGTTCCACCCGGAGAAATCGTTCGTGAGACCTCGGAAACTCAGTCAACTGGCAATTGCATCTTGGCTGAATGTGCAGTCGGGTATAGACGCTCTACAGTGCAACAAGTTTATCGATTATTGATAATACACTTTCATTCTCTGCGACTTATTTTACGAGAGCAGTATCTATATCACGATTTACCATCAAATTCTATTTTTTGTTTCTTCATTTCACAGCTGATATACAGCAATTTCAATCTACCGCAGAAAGTATATACATCTCAGAATAGAAAATAATGAAAATACTGTATTTCCTGACACTCGCAGGATTAATGTGAGCAATAAAAATTTGAGACAATTAATGTTATCGTTGAAACTCTCCCCTAAATAACATAACAAGTTAAGTATTTTTATAAAAAATAATTCAAGGCATCAAGATTAATGATAATACTTAAAAAATTATAACATTAATTTTTAAGCTCACGGAAATATACGTTATTTTCTCACGAAATCAACCGCGTCTAAAAAGGTTCAAGATAAAAAAAAAAAGAAATTTTTTAAAAAAAATTATACAACCTCAAATAAATATTTTTTCACAGCGAAAAAAATCACCCTAAAATAAAAAACGTAAACATTTGTGAAATAATTGACGGAAGAAAACACAAAAAGCGGATCAATATGATCACGTGAAAATAATCTTGAATAAAAAAATTAAGTTGTAAGGTTGTCTAACGCTATTACAAATGGACCTTACATATTTATCTAGGATAGCTTGACTTTGATACTCCCTATAGCAAACATTGATTTTGTCTCGAGGCAGGGGACATCAACGTGTATGAGTCCCGGACGCGGGCAAGCGATGCTAATCGAAATGACGGATGTGGTGAAGGTACTTTCGTGGACTAGGGCGCACAGTGAAAACTCGATAAAGGATTTTCTCACGTTAAAAAGAAAAACCCACCTCCCATCAGGCAAACAGGTAAAATTATCAATAGAGAGAAAACGTTCAATTTAAAATAAAAAATGACATTTCAAGAAATAAATGAAAACAGAAAAATGTGATGTGAACCATAAAATAGGAGCAGGCTCAGTGATTTTAATAAATGATCTCAAAAATATGTCAGCCGCCTATATCAATTCGCATTGGATAATAATCCTGCAATATAAATCTTGTCAATTTTCTACAGCGCAACAAAGCGATATTCGAAAGTCAGGGTGAAAAATAAAATTAAGGGACAATCCAACATGTGAAATGGATGTGTCATTATTTTGTGAGACACATTGGTATAGAAGAGAAAGACGAAGAAAAAGCGTTATCGATTGGTTGGTCCAATTGCAATCGAGGAGAAAGAGGGACAAACGTCTCTCTCACTTTCAATCCCCGTTATATCGCACTCTCACTTCTTCCCTACAAGCTTAGCCGAGCAATAGACAATATCTGTACACACGACTCATCCGAACACACACAGATAGACACACTGAAAGCTCATCAAAGCACCCGGCGACGCGACATTAATTACTGTCTGCATCGCAGACTATTCTCACTGCCATAGAATAGCGAATAACCGTAGAACGTGTTTAGTCAGTTAATCATGAACAGCTATATTCCCGTATGTGCGTTTGATTACCCTTCGATTCATTAGGAGAGGCGGGAAAATTACCAAAAGTTCATCCTAAGCTCCAATGCTCCAGCAAACATTCTGGATTAAGTGAGTATTTTTATTAATCAAAAAACCAATAACATATTGCTGTTTATTTTGCCCTGCATCACTCGAGAAATATTTTCATACAATCAAACTAATTAATTAACTAGTTTTAATTCCATTTAAGGTACTTGTCCGCGTTCTTTCATTGAAATGATAAATAAACAACAAATTATTTCAATGATTGCCCTGATGGTAGAAGTTTTAGTTCCAGTGTAGAAAGTTGTAACAACATTCACCGATCTCAACAGTCTACAGCCTCGGAAACCGATTAAGCAGGCCTAAAAACGATCAATTTAAGCGATTTTTTATTTGTAGAAAGTTGTAACAACATTCACCGATCTCAACAGTCTACAGCCTCGGAAACCGATTAAGCAGGCCTAAAAACGATCAATTTAAGCGATTTTTTATTTTTTATCACAGAGGGAAAAACTGCTCTACCGATTAAGCCGGTTGGTTATTTGCATTCAGCGTGAAAAAATACGTCTAGATTCGTCGGTCCTAGTAGTCTAAGGCCTCAACAACCGATTAAGCCGGCCGAAAA
>MVJL01009417.1:0-29522 GCA_002156465.1 Macrocentrus cingulum | reverse complement strand
AAAAAAAAAAAAAAAAAAAAAAAAAAAAAAAAAACAGAAAAAAAAATTTTTTTTCTTCCTCCCACATCATTAATTAATCGGAAAAATACCTGAAATTAATAAAATATACGTTTCCCCATTAAAAAATGGAAAAAAAAAAAATTATTTTCACAAATTTTCTGAACAATTACCCAATAAAATAAATAAATTACTATCATATACACACAAAATTATGCTTAACTTACTCAAAAATATTTACAAATGATTAAAAAAAATTTAATTTACTTCTTAGAGCGTTGAAAACCTATTTTGATTTGACTTCTCGTCAAACAAGAGTCGACAATTCGTGTGGACTGTTGGTAGTAGCTGCACTACTGAGGTCTAGAGTTGCCGTGGGAAGTCCTGGGCTAATGCTGCCGCTTGCCTCGCGCTGTAGTTGATTTTGCGAGCATTTTAGGGACTTCATGAGAGGTCCGATGGGTGAGCGATCGCTGGCAGGAGTTGCCGGCAGGCTCGTGGGCCCTCGGTGCACGTCGATACTCGAGTGATTGTGCACTCCGGGGCTTGTGGACAGTGCCAAAAGCGGTGGAGACATTTGGGCATGTCGATTTTGCTCGTAATAAGGATGCTGCTTGTAACGACTCGGACACTGAGCGTGAGGATGCTTCGAATTCATACGTTTACACCCGTCTCGCGGCATTGTGGACGATGTCAGCGGCTGATCGGTGATTGGAGGCTGTGCAAGTGATTGCGCTTGTTGCTCCTGAAGCTTTTGATGACGCAATTGCGCAGCTGCCTCGCATTGGGCTCGTGCAAGCTCTTTTACTGCAATAGTCTTCTCCTGAAAAGTGAAATTGTTAGAAATTTCGGTTGAATTTGCATTGAAGTCAGAGTAAATGAATGGAGAGAGTAGATTAATCATCTAAAATAAATTTTAAAACATTGGATTAAGATAAAAAAATTTTTTGATTTTTTTGCAAAATTTTGCGAGGTGAATTTGTTGAAATTTTTTTGGTTTTTCGCTGATAATTTGGTAAATAACCAAAATATCGAAATATATCACTCTAGTTGAATTATAGGGAGTAAAATTCTCTACAAAAAACGTTGAATAATTTTTTTCACATCTCCCTTAGTTTTTGATATATCATTGTTTTTTTGAAATTTATATTTTTCAAAATATCTCGAAAATCTGGCAAAATATCAAAAAAAACTTATTCTACATTTTTTGTAGGAAATTCAAATCCTTATCATTTAACTCCAATAACATTTTTCATTATCTCGCTTAGTTACCGAGTTATAAACAAAAAATCGAAACATTTCGAAATTTGCAAGGGACGTACCCCTTACGAAAAATTTTTAAAAAATTTTTTCTTAATTAAAAATGCACAATTTGTTTTTTTTTTTTTTTGCCAAATTTTTTTTCCGTAGATATACAGTTAATAAATCCTTCTCTCCGCTCTTTTTCTCATCATTCAATGTTTATTAAAGTAAAATAATTAATACTAAAAAAAAACTACCGACTCTTTGCCACACAAAGACATTGTGAACCATGGCGCAGCCGCAGAATAAGATGCCCATGCCAATTAACACTGACATTATTATTGCCGGTGTCAAATGAAACTGAATAAAAGTATACAGTATCATGCCTACACAAAAAAAAAAAAAAATATAAAAATCATTTTTAAAAAATATAAAAAATGGATTATATCAATTTCAAATAATTTTATCAATAATAAAATAATATTGAATATGTCATGAATCAATTGATATGCCAACATACCGGTAAGAAATACGGGAATGCTGACAAAAAAACCTCCAACAGCGCACATTCTGCTTGCAGATGATTTTTGCAGATACATATTTGTCCTGAAATCCAAGTTTAATCAATTAATTCATCATTACACGAAACTCTAGGACAATTTTAATGATTTAGCGTTGAAATATTGTCATTTTTATCCAACTGATTTCATTGAAAATCGTTGGAAAAGGTCAGTGGACGTCGAAGGGCAGTAGCAATGACATCGTGGGAATTTCTAGCGGTTATTTGCACGAACAAGAACTAAATCCTGTATACAGTACATACAAAAAAAAATATATATATTCAATAAAATTCAACTAAATCCACAATTAAATTCATAATTTAAACATTGAATTTTTTCTCGCTCATTTTCGATTGTTTTTAAGCGATAACTCGGTAAATAAATGAAATAACAAAAAATATCATTAGAGTAAAATAATAGAGGGTTAAATTATCTACAAAAAATGTTAATCAATTTTTTTTATATCTCGTTCAGTTTTTTTGAAAATTTCTTTTTTCGAAATATCTCGAAAATAAAACAAAATTTAAGAAAAATTTATTCTACATTTTTTGTGAAGAATTTTTTTCACTATCATTTAACTAGAATGATGTTTTTTGATATAACAATTATTTACTGAGTTATCAATAAAAAACTTTAAAAAATCACGCGATTCCAAAGGAGTACCCTGAGAATCAACCCTTAATTCGCTTTTATACATGAAAATTCATGCTCCAAACATTTTACTATTTTTTTTTTATCATTTAAGTAGCGATAAAAGTCGATAGAATTATTATAATTTAATCAAACAAATCGCGTATTTAAAACTATAAGAGTACATTTAGCATATCGTTAAAAACTCGAGAATATCTTGATAACAATGCAAGTTAGACGAATTTTCATAATCAACTTTTTTCTAGCTAACAAAATTCCCTACAAAAAAGGTCTCTTGAAAGAACCTTCCATCCCCCATGGTTTCCAACATATTTCAATTTATACAACACCATGATTTTAGGCGTACGGTAAAAAATCATTTTTAATGCTAAAAAAAAATTACCTGCTCTGATTAAACGACGATTTAACGAGTTTTAGTGCAAATAAAAACTGTAGAGCACACACAAGCAGGCAGCAGAGGTTGAGAGACAATGCCAAAGCACAAAGTGCCAATGTGACTTCATAAACAATTGTGTATTCCTCGGGACTGATTGAACTGCTTGGCATAACTGATACGGGCGACAATTTGAGTAGAAAAATATGTGACAAAATGGCAAGAAGTAGCGAGACAAGGCACAATAATCCCAAAAAACTCAGCATTTCCTTGACTCGAGCCTCTGGATTAGTGTTTGCTGTCCTTTTCAGACAAAATCCCGTCCACGAGGGGTCCTGAGGACTTCCCGGTTGGTTCACAGGACTCGTCGATATCGTGGCAATCTGGGAAATTGCCGGATTTACCGGCGACGGCGTAGTTGTCGTTGGATTTGGCAGTCTAGAGACTTTTGACAGGTCGAGACCGCCATTAGTTTGAATTTGACTGCGATCATCGCTAACCAATGCGTTGCCTGGGTAGTGATGACCATAATGACTGTGCTGATGATGATTTGCAGGGTGTGTCAAGTCATTTCCCGGACTGGCACTGTCGATTGAGTGCTTGGACGTCGACAGTGTCGATAAATTCAAGGCATTCGAGTTGTTTATCGGTCGAGACGATATGTTGACGCTCAATTGCGAGTGGTTAAATGGCAAACGGTGCACCGAGAGTGGTGTTTGCTGTTTGATCACCTTGGGGACAGGATGCACTAGCGAATCGTAGATTAACAGGTCGTTGCAGTGCCGAGGACTTCGCAGAGTCGTGGAATTTGAGGCAAAATGCTGATGCAAGGCTCCTGAGATAGTTTGCGGTGTGTAGTCGGTTAGATGATGGTTCCTGGAACCCGTTGATGACGGTTGAACCGTCGGAATGTGCTTTAGCATCACTTCATAAGGGTCCAAGGTCACATTGCAAGTTTACCACATTTTTTAGATGGTTTTTCTCGTGTTTTTCAGCATTTTTCGGGTTGCTTCAACGGTTTAGACCATGATTACGTAGGTTTTTTCATGATTAACGATGGTTTTCTTGAGTGATTTGTCGTTAGACTGGGCTTGGTAATAGTTTTTCCAAGTTTTTGTATCTGTGGAAAAAGAAAAATCGTATAAATAATCGGTAAAATGTCGTTTTTATGATAGAATTAATTTATTTAGAGGCTAAAAAAGGTTTTAAAATATATTTGAGAGTTGGGATAAGGATATAATTAAATTTTCCGAAGGAAACTACATGAAAATTTTGGGTTTTCGGGACTTTTTTCCGTTTATTGACGATAAATGAAGGAGATAGGAAAAAATATTACCAGAGTTAAATTATTAAAGATTAAATTTTGTACCACAATGATAACCGTTGTAATGATGGAAAAATAAAAAACCTAAGGTCATTTGACTTTAATTTTATGCAATAGAAAATAAATGGCGGCAAGTTAAAATACAAAATTGTAGTTTTCACTATTATAAAGGTAAAAAAATTGATAATAGCAATCAATATCAAAAATCATAGCGTATTTGATTGAGAATATTGTAATAGTATATAGTTTTCTCCCTAGGTGCACAAAATACTATGTATGTGTTACATCCCCAAAGCACTCTCTCCAGCGCTCTTTTCATCAGAATATAAGCAGCCAAGTCTTATTAAATTTAAATACGCGAAATCCTAAACTTGGAACCCGTTGGAACATTCTAGACACATCGATTCATTTTCTTTCTACTTTTCTTTTATTTCATGCTTATCGTTATCAGCACTCAGCTCTGGAAATAACCCAAAAGATTAAAAATCAAGTCTTTCTGTTTCTACCACGAATTTACTGTGAAAACAAAACTATTAAATTCTCCAACGTTCCATCGGCTATCAGTAAGATAAGATGCTATTCTTTTACCTCCACTTTGATTTATTTTATAAAAAACAAAGTAATTAAATTCTATTTTTCTCCGAAAATTAATAAACTAAAATAAAAACAATTATCACGCGAGGACCACGAGAACCAATCGAAAATCGACACTGTCTCGCACGAGTCAACACGTTGCCTTGCGGGAGCCAATCACCGAACGCCATTCAGTCAGTCACCCAAATTTGGATGCCCGTGGAGCCTATAAAGACTGCGGGTCATCTATTTTGTCAACATTGTAGCGATAAGTGATTTTTGTTCACAAATTTTTTGCGCTTTCACCATCGTCAATTGCGTTCTCGATAAATATAGAATCAGAATTTTTCAAAGTTTGAAGAAACACGGAGAATGAGCTGTACAAGCGAAACTTCCATCACCTGGAGAGTTATTCTCCTGCTGGCTATTGGCACTGTCTGCTGTGTGGACGCCACATGGCGGAACGACGAGGGTAAGTCAGATTTATCTCGTTTTTTCATCGATAACTCGATAATCACACAAAGTAACGAAAAATGTTATAGAACATTAATTATTGAGAATTTAATTTTCTACAAAAAATGTAGAATAAATTTTTTTGATATTTTGTGTCATTTTTGAGATATTTGATAAAAATAAAAATTTCAAAAAATTTTTAATATCTAAAAAATTGAGCAAGATACAAAAAAGTTTATTTAACATTTTTTTTAGAAAATTTCCTCTTAAATAATTTAAGTCTCATGATATTTTTTAATTTCTTCCTTATTTACCGAGTTATCGTTAAAAAAGAAAAAAGAAATCGTGAAAATTGAGATATCCAAGAGAACTATTCAAAGTTTTGACAGAAAATGTGTTTTGTCTTATCTAAACGTATTAAAATTTATTCTAGATATGAAAAATACTCTGTTTTGTTCTTAGTTTTAAGATATTTTTTGAACGAATACGCTCGCTTAGGATTATTTGCGATATATTTGTTTTTTTTTTTTTTTTTCAGGGTTTTTTCGGCTGGAGGTTAATGAAACGTGCAACGATAATGGCAGCATTAAACTCAAATTTAACCCGCCAGCGAATAACTTGCTGTATATTTATGCTTTAAAAGAGGATTCCAAATTCGGGACAAAAACGGCTTGCGGTTCTGTGGTAGCTGACATTTGGAATAATCCTCAATTACTGAATACACAGTGTCAAATTAGTGAGAATAAACTCCGATTGCGTATTTTCCAAGGTCTACCCAATGCTAACATTCTGACAAATTCAAGCGCTATGCCGAAATATTACATTTATGATGTTGACTGTAGCGACAAAACATCGCCAAACGTGAGCGTGTCGAGAAAGACAGATCCCAACGTCACGCCAGTGAGTTTTCCGAAAACATTCTCCATTGGCAATCATAGTTTTACTACCAAAACTACATTTAATGGCAAGTCCACCAACAGCGGCAAGCTCGGTGATGACGTAAAAATTGAAATTGACATAACAGACAAAAATTTATTCGGTAACAAATCGCACATTACAAGTTGCGAATTCACGGATATCGAGGAAATGCATTCTCGCACTATACTGGAAAACTCTTGTCTGAAATCGGCCTACAAAAAAATAGAATTTAAATCCGAATACACACGACCATCCGAATCAGAGTCAGCAAAATACACGCTGGAATTTAAGGCATTTGCCTACGAATTACTGTATCCTTCTAGATTGCACTGTCAAGCCTGTACGGACTGTGAACCGGTAAGTACTTACTTGTTCCTACTCTGCTATCGTCACGAAGTAATACTAAAAGTCTTAATTACAATTTCTATAATTTTTTTTAGGTCGAATGTTCAAAAAGTGATTTGGTAAAAGATGATTCGACAGAACAATATAATTCGGGAGAAGACGATTCAGAAGATGATGAGACCGTCGAGTGAATAATCCACGACCTAGCATTAGTCTTGACTGAGTCAAGAGAGTTATTGGATTATATATATATTAATTTCAGGTGAAAAATTATCCATACAATTTTTGAGATTTCCTAAATAATAATTCAGGAAAAAAAATTTTAATCAATCAATCAATCAATCAATCAATCAATCAAAATGAGAAAATAAATTTTCCCCAAAAAAACATAGAGAAAAAAATTTTTTTTAATTCTTATTTTTCAAAATACCTACCTATCTACCTACCTACCTACTCCGAAAACAAATTGAAATCTAACAAAAATTTACTCCACATTTTTTGTAAAAAAAAATCATTTTTCATAAAATTAAAAATAAAAAAAACCTAATTAAAATTGTTAGAAGTTAATTAGAAAAAAAAAAACAACTAAAAGTTAAAAACTAATTCAACTATATAATTAAAGATTTTAATAAATTCTAAAAAAATATTTACTTAAAAATCATAAAAAAAATTCTCCAAACTAATTTTTTATTAGATATTTCTAAAATTTAATTACGTATAAAATAGTTGAAAAAAATTTAATTTTTAATAATAAATAAATAAATCTTCATAACTATAAAGCATGAAAAAACCAACGAAAAAAAAAAACAATCACACCAATAAAAATTTAATTAAAAAAATTAACAAATATATAAATAAAAGTGTATTTTATGATTATGTAAGACTTTAGACACAGAAAAATACCAATAATTAATATCGAATTTGTTATTTAAAAAAATGTTCGTTCTCCATAATTATGTCGATTTTTCAGTCGATAAAATTGCGTTATAAGAATCTACTTTTTGAGGTTATATTTCACATTACAACCCGGTAGACCAACTAATTACAATTGCAAACGATCAAAGAACACCTGGAAAGAGTACTTATATTAGGGATATAACGTTTTTTACCTCGTGTCACATTCCAAGCATTTTTTTCGACAGGTGATCTAGGAAATTCTGGCCAGAAGTTTTCCTCCATTTTTCCACACAACATTCATATTACATTGATTTATTTGAACGTTGCAATAAACTTTTGATTTAACTCGATCACACTTGAGTAGTTTTAACGGAAATAGAAAAAAACACACGCACACTTGCTGCTGGAGCAAATTATTCGTGATATGCACATACACACAGGGGACGCGTCAACTTTTCGAATTTATTATTTGGGTGAAATATATCGCGAATTTTCAACCGTACAGCATTTATTTATACAAAAAACTTGGCTGCAACGAAAATGTGCTCTTGTACGTACACGAATACATCAATGTGTACATGTGTATATACATTCCAACAACTGTTACAGAATTCGCGGTGCCCACAGCGTGAAACATCTTCCCGACGGCCAGCGGCAGGCGACTCGCGAACGTTCGTTGCTTCATTTTACCCCTACTTTCATCACCAACTGTATTACGAAACGAGTGTGTGTACCTATAATACCGATATATATAATCTGCTTTTTCCCTATACTATACCGATAAACAGGATATTTGTCGGTTATTTTCAAGATTCACGCGAAATTTTGTTATTTGAAGTGTTTAAAAATTGAAATAATGTAAAAAAAAATTAGTGTTACTCCTGTTTTAGTTATTTCAGGGTGTTTAAAACATTTATTAGGGATGAAAATAATTTATTTTCGTGATTTTAAAGTTTTTCAACGGGATTTTTCTCGAAACGCTTAATGCTGACGGGATTTTTTTTTATTTTTTTGCCGATAATTCGGTAAATAAGGGAGATTATGTAAATTTTTATTAGAGTGAAATGAAATTTCCTTCCAAAAACGTGGAATAAATTTTTTCGATATTTCACTTCATTCTCAAGATAATTCAAAAAGTAAAAAATTTCCCCTAGTTACCAGAAAAATTGTTGAAATTTCTATTTTTCAAAATATCTCGAAAACAATGTAAAATATCAAAAAACTCCATCTCACATTTTTTATAGAGAATTAAATTCTCCATCATTTCACTCTTGAAAGATTTTTCACAATTTCCCTTATTTATCAAGTTATCAAAGAAAAACTAATCGCAACATATCATCAGTAATTCAATTTACATGTATAATTATTTATTAATAAATCATTTACAGTATATTCCATCGATTAAAATGTGTTTTTTTCCCAACATTTACAAATTAAATTCGATGAATTATATATGGGTAACGGCCATTTGCACCACACGACACGTTTTTTTTTCTTTTTTATTTCTCTAGCTGGACACGAGTAAAAGAAAAATTCTTCAACTGATTGCAAGCAATTATTGAACCATTCTGAATCTAAAATCAAATCAATCACCCAATCCAACCAATAATTATAACAATCCTTCAATAACCACAAAATCCAATCATAAATCCTCGAATTTAAAAATTCAAATCCTTCAAATAAAAATTCACGTTTTTCAATTCTTCCGATGTTAAATACGGTGTGTGCCAACAGTCTAAACCAAATAATTTGCATTTACGGTATTAAACTCAAGTGCTATTACCAATTAATAAGTAATTACTAATCCATATTACATTTTAAAGTCATTTCCGTGTTGAATTCCTACAAATTCACACATTTATGCACAATAATATTATAATAATAATAAAATACATAAAAAAAAAAAAACATAAATTTGAGCTTATACATGTACATTATCATCTGAAAAACACGTCCAAATAAAAAAAAAAAAACAAAAAAAAAACAAAAACAAAAAAACTTTTTTCTTTCTGCTATTAAACCCGAAAAACATTTTTTAACGTGTGTTTTAGCTCAAAAAAAAACCATTTCCGCTATTTTAAATCAACTAATCCATGTATTTAAAATAAAACTCATATCATAAGAAACTTTTACGGAATATTATTATTAAATTTTTTGTAATAAATTCGATAAATCAACATGAATTTTACTCATTTGTCATTTTTAAATCTGAAAAAATTCACCACGAAGTGGGCAAACTCATTGATACCTGTCCATTAGCCAATAGTCTTTCAACTGCCGCATTAATATCGCCAAATGTGGCCACAAGTGCCTGCAAATTTGCCTCTCTATTAACAAAACCCATTGCAGTCAATTGTTCCAATTGTGTACGATAGCGTTCCTCAGGCGGGGGCGCATTACTGGCGTCCTCAGTCCCATCAACCGACTCTACGCCCTGATTTAGTGCCATGGCCGACACCATACGTGCCATAAACTGCGAAAAAGCATCCTGCTGCTGTTGATTCTGGTCGGAACTGGGTGTAGTAGGTGCCTGAGTTGTTTGCGGACTTGAAACAGGCGTTGTCGTGGCGGCTGCAGTGGTTGTCGGCGGAGTTGGTATCGTTCCCATGCCCATACCACTCACAAAATCCGGAGCGACAGTTCTCAATTGTTCCATGGCCTGTTGAATCTGCATAATGGCCTGCAATGCGTCGGGATTCGTGAGAATATTTTGCATCTGTGGATTTTGCATTTGTTGGATAAACATCGGCAGCATTGCTCGCACTTGTTCTTGCATTTGTGGATTTGATCGGAAAAATGGGTTTGACAGTAACATCCGCTCGGCTACGACCGGATCATTCGACATTCGCTCGAGCATAGATCGTGTGTAAGGTGCAACAAGCATGTTTCGCATTAGTTGCGGGTTTTCCATGATTTGATTCATCAAACTCTGCATGCCAGGCGAGTCCAAGAGGTGCCGAGCTGTCTGCGGTAGTCCTGGAGCCGGTGTCGTCAATTCTGGACGATCAGAATTCCATGGGTTTGGCAGGGGATTGCGGTTCTCTTGACCTTGCTGAGGATTGGGCTGGTTATCACCTGTGCTGTTGTCAACCAGGGCTGCGAATGGATTTAATTCGCTCGTTGCCGCTGCCATCATTGGTTCTTGAATGTCACGGTACATTCGGCGAAGTGCACTGTGACCGCCCGGAATGCTCTCCAGGTTTGACAGCGCACGATCATGCGAACGCATTAATTCTTGAAGCATCGATGGGTTTCTCGCCAACTGCATTGTTTGTCTGTAATATTGAAATAGATTAGGGTGTGATTCAAGTGGAATTATAAGAATTAAAAGGGTGAGATGCTGTAGGATTTTTTTTTGTTTTAAGAAAAATGAGATTCGTTTTTTTTTTTTTAAGATCTGTAATAACTCGGTAACTATGAGAAATATTGAATAATGTCATGAGAGTTTAATTATTGGAAATTAAATTTTCTATAAAAAATGTTTCGCCTATACGTTGTTAATAATTGATAAATAAAAAAATATCTACCTCAAGAGCTCCGGATTATTTAACATGTGACTGATCTCAGGATTGCGTTGCATCAATTCCTGCATTTGCGGATTTGCTGATACAAACAATCTCACATTTTCCGGATTCTCCATAAAACTTTGCACAAGAGGATTATCAAAAACCTGACGCATTGTCTCAGGATTTGACATTAATTCACGTTGCATTCGCTGTTGAAGATCAACAAAATTTGCTGAACCCAAGCCCAAGTTCTCTAAACCCGCCAGACCACCTAAACCACCCAAGCCAAAAGGACTAGCTCCAATATCAGCAGCTGAAAATAATACAATCATTGAAAAAAACACCAATATTTCATAAATAAACAATAAAAAAACAAAAAAAAAATCTTTTACCTGGAGCTCTAGGAGGTGCATCAGCCTCTGGAGCAGGTGGTTGTGCAGGTCTCGGATTTTTTATCACTAAATGCACTGTCAAACCATCGACAATCTTGTGTGTCGCGAGATTTTCATGATCTTTCATTATTTTTCCAGCAAAAATCAGGCATATTTGTTCCGGCTGAGCGTTGAATTTTTTTGAAACTGCATCTTTAAACTAAAAAAAGAATAAAAACGTGGTAATTTATTATTAGAATAGGGAAATAAACCGCTAAATTGCGTGTGTGCATGACAATTCACAAAAGTGTCATTGGTCGCGATCAATTTCTCACATTATTACACATACTATTTCAAAGTTTTTTAGGGTAAATTAATGATCAAAACTTACGTCTTTAATTGTAGCATTTTCTTCAATCTCTACAGATTGTTTTTCTTTAGGTGTTTTAACAAAAATTGTAATTTTCTTTGAAGCCTCTTCGCTTTCTGCCATCTTGGAGAGTGTGTGATGATGACTCGTCTACTTTCAATTCGCGACGTCGACCAAGCCGTTTGGCGCCGCCTTGCGGTCGTTAAGAAAACTAGCTCTAATGCTCTAAAATGGCCGCTATTGGGAGTATATCTCAATAATAATAATATTTAAACGTGCGGCCATTTTCATCGCGTCCGGAAATGAGGTTAAATTCTACCACCAGTTGAATAAATAAAAATTGTGTAACTAATAACTGCAAACTTTACAAAAGTCATTATTTGGTGAAATATTAATACCCCCGACCTTATAATAATTTTTCATGAAACCATTCGAACTAGTGATTATTCAGTACTATTAGTATACTATTTAGTAAAGGCAATTAGTCGATGGAAAAAGGGAGGAGATGGGGTGAGATATTTTTTAGTTGAAGTGGATTATTTATTTATATGTATATATAAATAAAAAATGTCTGATAATAAAAATACATACTGTGCGTCTTGCATACACTGTGAAATCTTGAATATAAATTCACTATCACTCACTACCGATGATTCTCTCGGTTTGCGGCAAACCGAGAGTAAAACTGATTTATCGCGAACTCGTGAATTATCAATTACTCTGGAGGAAATCTCAGAGTATAAAATTTAAAAATAATCATTTTTAAACTAAAAATAATAAACTAACCATTTTTATAAGCATATCCTAATAGTTAATTATTAAAAACTACCCGAGCGCAAGTTAATCAAACAATTTTATAAGGAGTTTTAGTCATTTGTTTGCAGCGTATAATATAATAAGTATAAATCACATAAAAAAATTGAAAAGACTGTATGGTTCAATCAATTGACTATTCGCTCCGTCAAAACAGCCAATCAAAATTAACCAAGCAGCGATTCCATTTTTTTAGCAGTAATTTATTTAAATTCGTCAGTTTCAGTATATTTAGAATTTGTTCAAGCAGTTAAATAAGATTGAATGATGATATAAATTCGTGAAAATGTAATTGTTACACTGACGGAGTAACAATTAAAATTCACAAATCATCGATATCACCATCAATATTGCACACAATTCAATAAATATATGGCTGAACGGTCTCAACAAATCGAGACCGAAACAGCAAGACAGTCAACAATAATTGCAGAAAAAAATAAGTAATAGATAAAATGTGCAATGGCGACACTAGTGAGTAAATACACACGCACACATAGAAACTACTTAAAACTACGCGACCGCGAGCTCCTATGGACGGAAACGTTGGAGAAAAAAAATCGCACTCGCACGCATACTGACTCTAATAAAAATTATATGCAAATTTTCGCGACCGCGACCTCCTGAAAAGACGGAAACGAGAGGAAAAAAATTCTACGTTATTTTTTATAGCCCATTTGCGATCGGCGAAAACGTGACAGTGAAAATAAACAATGCTTGCGGGCACCGACCGATTTTTATATCCCCCAATCGATCGAGGGGGTAACGACGATGCACAGCAGATTTCCCAAGATTCCACACGCCAGGAATCGAGTGAAACTGAGAATAAAGTATTTGTCCGTTTGACGAAATACCTTACTCGCTGAAAAGCCTAAAAAAAATGTGGGGAATTCGTTCAACGCTATATACATTATTGTAAAAAGCAGAAATAATTTAGCTTTCTCCATTGGTATCTCATTTTGTCTCTCTACTTCTGAAAAAACTACTTGAAACATTGTTTTGGCGTGATTTCAAGAAATTCAAGAGAAGCCTAATTATTTCCTGCGGGTTAAATTACTGTTAAATCTCAAGCACAATAAAATATTTTACCAAAGCACAATAAATAAATACTTCAATATGTTTTAATTAAATGATTTTTTAAAAATCAAATAATTTTTTTTTAAACAACAAAGGGGGAACAATGCTAAACAAATATAACACACCACTCACTGCCCAATTCGTTCGAATTATTTAAACATGATTGATATTATTTTTATTGGGTCGTTCGCCATTGCACATCTCTCTACACCGCGATAAAACTCACAAAATATTATTCTACCATTCTCAGTATTCGCCGAGCATCACAGGAGCAGCGTAATGTTTGAGGATACCGAGAATGGAGTGATAACTTTTGACAGAACTTTATCACAATGTAGGAATAATGAAAACTCGGACTCACCGGTACGCCTTCGCCCGAACGCAGCAAAGCATCAGCATTCAGCAGAGCGGTTACGCCGGAGCCAAAAAACACGTTCAATCTATGTACACTCGATTGTCACTGATTTCACTGCACTCACGTCACTTTTATCACTTTGGTTTTAGTCTGCACATATTTTCACAACGCCAAATCACTCTTTATTGCAACCAATACTTGATACACGCAAAAAAAAAAAAAGAACAAAAGAGATGGCCAGTCTTTGTACGACACGATGACTCACTTTTTTCACTAAAAAAAAAAAAAGAACAAAAGAGATGGCCAGTCTTTGTACGACACGATGACTCACTTTTTTCACTGCAGACTGCACTCCGCGCACTTTACTTACTTCAATTTATATCATCCAATGCATTTACGAGCTTCCCCGACTCAATTAATACGACAAACTACCAATTTTCTAGGACAAACGCGTCCAATTTCGTCGATTTCTATTATCATCCAATGCATTTACGAGCTTCCCCGACTCAATTAATACGACAAACTACCAATTTTCTAGGACAAACGCGTCCAATTTCGTCGATTTCTACACTGAAATGGTGGCGGACGCAAAGACAAGTTCGGACAGGTTTCGCGGCGGAGAGGAACTGAGAGAAAGTCATTGTTCCCCCTCCGCCGAATTTCCCCAGTACAGGCGCTTTCCCGCGCTCGCCGAACGAACGAAGGCGACTTTATCCGAAGATCTCCGAATAATGCGCTGGGTGAATGTCTCAACTATTTTTATATATAATTATTTTTTCAATTATTTATAATTTTTCTTGGCTGAAAATTATTATTATGCCACAAAATGAGGATGGTTCTCGCCTCCACCCACCAAATGCCCTTGAAACACCGAATTTGCCTGCCTTTGTTGGACGACACAATTTTTTTCCCGCCAACGACACCGAAAAAATTCACCACATCTAATTAATTAATTAATTAATTAAATCACACTTATCACTTGCGACAATAATATTTTTTGGTATTCGCCCACGCTCAGATGTCTGAGAAATCACTTTGAATTTAGGAAAAACACGCTTGAAACCTAATTTAGTCGGAGAATGAACAACGGAGCTTGCCAACAATGGATGTCTCCAAGCTCCAAAGCCAAGGTCCAACCAATCCAATATAGGCCCACATATATTTACACATTTTGTCGTCTATAACTGCTGATAATACCACATTCTACTGCCTAATCACGTTTCCATACTCGAGGCAATCCGATTTTCGTTAAAATACGAACAAGTCAGGGGCTAATACACTCCGAAATCACTCAAATAAAAACCCATCACGACTAACACCGGCGTCCCGTGTATGTGTGTGTGCAACGAACAAATCGTAATGGCTGACTGAAATTTCAAACACAACGAACGCGCCTACCATCCTGCTTTACCAACCCTCGTCCCGTGTATGTGTGTGTGCAACGAACAAATCGTAATGGCTGACTGAAATTTCAAACACAACGAACGCGCCTACCATCCTGCTTTACCAACCCTCGTTTCCGTCCCCGCGGGCGCGGTGTATGCTTTCTGCTTTATCCCGTACGCAGTGGCGTAAAATCACACAATAAATAATATATGTATATTCTATAACCAATAATTATAGTCAAAAATTGTTTATCACAATTTAAACAAGTAATTAGAATGGTGAAACGTTCTGACGAAAAAAAAAATCATCGTAGACAGATGCTAAATAAATATTAATGTTTTCAATTGATTTTTTCGACGATTGACGGTTTGTAATAGCACAAAATAAGTGTAAAAATCTATTGAATATAATTAATAATTTTTTGAATCAATTATTCGGAAAAAAAACTCGAAAAATGACATTTTTTTCTTCGTTTTTTCCATCAAGACCAATTTTTTTATTTGTCTCTGATTTGTTTGAATAATTAATTTTTATAGATAATATTATTGAATAATTGTTGGTGGGATTTTTATATATATGGGAATAGAAAGCAACTTTTTTATCTTATTGTGGGCGTTATACAGGTTATACTAATGAATTATGTAAAATTTTAGCCTGTTTCTAGCAGACAATGATACCTGAAGTCAAATTGACGCTGCTATTACTGGTTTTCATTGTTAATATTTATGCAGATAAATTAAAAAACATCAATTTACCGGCTGAACATCTTAAATATTATTTGAATTCGTTTCCATCAGTTGCACAAAATTGTAGAAATGATCCAACCTGTGCCTATAAGGTATTTCAATAGAAAAAAATTATCTATCTAACAAAAAAACATTATTAATCTATCAAAAAATTATATTTATAATTAATGATTATTTATAATGGATCATTTTATTAATATATTAATGTTAAATGTTTGTAGGAGCACTTGGATAAAAATGCATGTTGGGGATATGAAGATGATTGTCAATTAGAGAATGCATTTTCTACCCCAGAATGTCCGGGTGATCATAAAGGATGGGTTGCCACGAAGGAGGCACAAATTTCGACTTTTTATGCCGAAGGAGATTTTGGATATATTCGAAATCGTCGAAAAGAACTCATGCTCCTGTGTGAACCATTTTTTGTGGTAAATAGTTGTTAATAATTTTTTTTTCATCTCTCTTATTTACTGAGTTATCGAAAGATTAGTAAAAAAAAAAGAAAAGACTTTTAGCATCAGCGACACGAATATTTCGAACTAATTCAATTAAATTAATATTCTTCATATTTTTTACAGGACGATTCATCGTTAGAATGCTCGAAACATTTGAGATTTTGTCGAGGGAGAAATATCCTGATGAATTTCACGGATTTAGTCAACCGAAAGGAGCCAATTCGATATGCAATGGACGTACTCAAAAGCGGTCAAATCGGGGGATATTGTGCGTGAGTATTCCATGACTTTCTTCTTGTAATATAAATTGATAACAAAATTTTTTTTCATTAAAAACCGTAGGTTAAACTCGACGAAATTATTAGTTAACGCAGATCACCTGAGTGCACTTCAATCATGGGGTCCTGAAGTGAAAAATTTTCGTACACTTCCCCGTCGACCTATTGTTAATCATGACTGTGATATTGTTATAGAAAAGCCGACATTTATAATGAAAATTGACGCAAGTAAGATCCACAATTTACTATTTTCGCCACTGACGATTTTTTTTTTTTTTTTCGTTTTCTATCGATAACTCGGCAAATAACCAAGATAACGAAAAATGTAATGAGAGTCAAATGATAGTAAATTTAATTCCCTACAAAAAATATATAATACATTTTTGCTGTATTTTGCTTTATTCTTGAGATATTGGAAAAAATACGAATTTTATAAAAATCAGAAATTTCTCAAATAATCTGGGGGATAGAAAAAAAATTTATTGAACATTTTTTATAGATAATTTAATGCCCAATTATTTAAGTTTAGTAGTATTTTTTGTTATGTCAACTATTTACCAAGTTACGTCGAAAAACGAAAAAAAAAAATCACGGAAAAATCTTTGAATTTCAGCAGTAAATCTTTATCATCACTTTTGTGATTTTTTCAATCTCTATGCATCGCTCCACGTCAATTTATCGCATCCATCGGCATTTGATACGGATAATCATATTTTAATTTGGGAGAGTTACACGTAATTATCCCTCTGATTAATTAAAATCACCCTAAAACTCCTGGAAATTGATTATTCAATTTTTTTCAGATATGGGTCAGCATTTCAGGACACTTTCAGCGCATTTACGAAAAATCCCCTGTGGGATTTAAAGACATTTCGTGGACGAACTGTTTGTTTTAAAAATCTGGTACTTCCCCTGCTGCCACGAATGATTTTTGGCCTATATTACAACACTCCTCTAGTTAGTACAAATCTAAAATTTTTGAGGATTAAAAATTTTTATCTTGATTTATTTCATTTGCAGATTTATGGCTGTGAAAAGAGCGGACTTTTTAAAGCATTTAGTGAACATATTTTACATAGACTTGACATTCCAGTGTATGAAATTAGCAGCGAGAAAATTCGAGTAACTCTGCTGAGTCGGGACACGCGATATCGCAGAATATTGAACGAACCAGAGCTCGTGGAAGCTCTGGAAAAAAATCCTGACTATCACGTTAGACGGGTGAGTCATTATAAAGTTGAAAAAAAAAAAAAATTTTTAGAGCTTTTTTAACGCTCTTAGAGCGCAGAAAAAGTCGAAACGAAAAAGAGCAAATTTCAAGAGCGAATTTTTTAGACGAAAAAAAGGGGGGAAGCATTTAAATAATTTTTTTCTTTCAGGTAGTTTACAATCGAAGCATGCCATTTAAAAAACAAATTGAAATTTCACGAAATACAGATGTTTTTATTGGAATTCATGGAGCTGGACTGACGCATGCCATGTTTTTACCCGATTGGGGTGTGTTATTTGAATTGTAAGTATTTTAAATACTAAATTATTGATAATTTAATTCTTTAAGCAATAATTTTCAAAACAAAAACAAAAAGAAATGACAAGATGTCAGGAAAAAAATTCTTTTCCGTTTAGAAACGATGAAAAAATATAAATTATCTACAATTTCACAACAGATACAATTGCGAAGACGTTGGATGCTACAAGGATTTGGCGAGATTACGGGGCGTTAAATATTTTACCTGGGAAAATATTGAAAAATTGACTCAACAAGTCCCAGTAAGTCGTTTTTTTAAACCTTGAAACCCAAACTTTAAAATCCAACTAATTAACCCTTTTATTCCCCAGGACAATCAACACGATGGTGGTGCTCACGCAAAATTTGCAAATTATTACTTTGACGTGACTGAATTCATGAGAATCGTATTATTAGCCACAAATCAGGTTAAACAAAATTATAACTATCAAAAATTCGTCCTCAGAAGCTCAAAAAAATTCGAAAAATCAAAAGAAGATCTGTGATTTATCTCATTCAATTCACCTGGTTATGTAGTTACCGTCAACTCTTTTATGACAACAATTATGTATTTTTTAAAATATTTTTTATACAAATGTACACAAATATTACACAAAAAAATCTCAGAATTTCACGAGAATTTTTTTTCTGTAGCAAAAAATCGATAAAAAAATCCCCAAAGCCATGTAAAAAATTAATATTAAAATTGCTAACTCATCTTTAACAAACAAAGTTCGTATGCACTTGTTAACAATACCAGTCATCAAGTTTGATATCAAAAAAAACATCAATCCATTGTAATTAACAGCTTCAAAAATTTCCAACGACTCTAATGATAAATAAAATTTTTTTTTTGTATTTTTACAATAATTTTGTGTATTTATATGATCTTTTAAATTATTTTTCGACTTGTTTACAATGGATTTTAATGGAAAAACTGCAATTTCAATGATTATTTCAATTAAAAGCAGTAATGTAAGCATTCCCGTGCTTAAAGTTACGATCCAAATACAGTAAGTTGAATTAGCCAGTCTTCGAGACACTCCAAAGTACATTTCACACAAAATACTAATTATACAGGCATTCGGAGCAATTAATGACAATTTAATACAAAGTATCATGGACTTGTTGTACTCAAAAGTAAATTCCTGACGTAAAATTTTGATTTTAACTGCGATTTTTTCATGAAAATCATTGGGAATTGATTTGTACGTTGAATTTATGAGTCTACCAATACTAATTCCAATAAAATATAGTCCTACATATCCGGGAATTGATAAAATTCCTTCGCGATTTGCAGAAATAAAATTATCTCGCTCTGAATCACCTAAAATCCACTTTTTTACATGTTTAACCGTTAGAATGTACTCGTGAACGGCAATTGTACATATTCCGAAAAGTATTGAATACTTTGGACTTTGAATACTCGATAAAATACCCGTGAAAAGTTTGACAAATGCCAGAGTTATGAAAAAATTCCAGTGAACTCCATATTCTGTGACATGACGTTGATAATCTGACAATTCAACGGCAATAAAACGACTAAATCCTAGTAATAATAGAATTGCAGAGCTTTTCAATGATTTCTTAATGTTTTCACACAATTTTTTAGCTATTGTGGATTTTTTATTGACATTAAAATCACGACTTTCCGGCGCTACAAGTGAATTTGCAATTATAAACAATCCAACACCTGTATCCATTAAACTGTAGCCATAAATTTCTGTTTTAACAAATTTACGTGGAAAAATTGGAAAATCAACAGCTAAAATACAAATTGCAGTAACAATATTTGTTAAAGCACGAAAATTTGTTAGAAAAATTCGTTTTTCCATCTTAAAAAAATTGAGGTTAGATTTTTTTTCCATTGAATTCCGAAGAATTAAATAAAAATTTATACATGATATTGTCAACATTGTGATGCTCATTGTGTTGGAATATTCGGAAAATATTGTACATCCCAGAATACACGGTAATATTATGATTAAAAATTCGAAAAATGTCAAGATATTTCGATTAACATATTTACCGACAAGATTAACGGTTGTTGATGCTAAAAATGTTGCACAAATACTCGGTAAAATTGTTAGAATTATTTCTCGACATGTTGATCCACCGTGATTAGAGATGAATTCTTCCTGTTGTTGTTTATAAAGTTGATCCTCAAGTGTGGATTGCATGTTTTTTCGGTTGGTTTGTTGAAAATCCAATAAATAATATTATTGCTCACTAATGGCTTATCCTTGAGAATTTAAAGACTCGTTTTTGAATTGGTTTTGGTTTAGTTTTATTTCAGGAACAACAGAGATGATGAGTGACTTGACCAACTTTCGGAGGTTATGGTTGTGAGAGACACTTGACGCATGTGTATAAAGTGTGTTTATATTTTTTTCGGGGAAATACCGTAAATATTCGGAGTATCTAGAGAAATGAGTCATTAATGAGCGTGATCTTGAAGAAATTAATTCGGAATTAATAGAAAGTTTCATGTTGTGATGGTCTCCCAGAGCACTTTTTTACTCTGGAATGTCGTCAAACAGAGTTTCAAGTGAAATATTATTTATTTTTAGGCACTTTAGAGTGGTTCAAACTCTGGAAAAACATCAAACAGAGTTGAATGATTATAGAATTTGTCAATTTTCAGGATTAATTAAATGATTCAGACTCTGGAGTGTCTTCAAACAGAGTTGAACTCATTTTTATACATAATAAAACGATTCAAACCCAGAAAATTCAAGTATCTTAAAAGTGAAAAAACAAAATCACTGTAAATACTTCAAACAAAGTTGAAAAAATTCATGTTTGTCAGAATTACAATGATGAATATGCAGATTAGACCTAAGATAGCCTCAAAAACTAAAGAAAAAAAATGTTTTAATTCATGAAAAAACGAATAAAAATCACTTTTCTACCACTGCAAGAGAGGAATTATCGTGTATAATAGTTACACAATCATTTAAATGAATATTTGATCATTTATTTGAGGTTAATTACTGTCGAAATCCATCTTATACTTATTTCATTAGTATATCCTATTGATATTTGGTATTTTTTTCACTTTTAACGTTTGATTTTTCGATAATTTAATTGTTTTCAACTGGAAAAATTGTTTGTTTGTTATTACACTTGCCTGTCACCACCCACACACGACGTCATCACCACCGCAGTTTTTCACCTCGCTTACCACGATTTATCGATTACACTTGTTCGAAATTACATTTCAAGGCATTGTGCACACTTTTTTTTAATTATTTGACCCAATTTCGCGATATATTTAATTAATTTTCACGAACGAAACGCCAAGCAATGACGCGCCAAATTGACTAGCCGCCATCTTGAGAGTTGGGAAAAGTCAGGAGAGAGAGAGAGAACACACGCATGTGCACTTTCTTAGCGCAAAATTCTCAGAGTGGAAACTTATGAAAATGTCAATTAACGAATTATCAAAAACAAATATCGAATACTATGTATAAAATACTGAATGTAAATTTTCATGTAATTTTAATCAAAATGTGGATGTACAGGGATTAATTAGATATTATTATTATCATCGAGTATACACATGTATATTGAGGTTATGTTTTGACTTTGTGTGAAAATGTAAGCATCTCCGATTGATAGATAAAAAAATATGGGTACAGAGGAGACAATAGAAGTGGCAAAAAAGCCTTCGCCAGTTTTTAAAAATCCAGTATTTCAGGAACAATTTCGTCCTATCAGTATTTCGGGTAAAAAACGAATTTGGCGATCATTGAAGCAAGTATTGGCTCAAGAGCGTAGTTTGCCATGGCCTGCAGAAACTGTGCACTGTGAGTAAAAAAAGTCAATTTGTTTGTTTTTTTTTTTTTGTCTAATAAATTTTTACATTGCAGATAGTGCAATTAACGCTCCTCCGAGTTTCCGACCAGCGAAAAAATATTCCGACATATCAGGACTGCCCGTAAGAGAACAATTTCTGAGAGATATTTGAATTTTATATTCATATTCATCATTTTTTAAGGCTCGGTACACAGATCCACAGACGAAATTGTACTATGCAACCGCTGAAGAATTTGCAACTGTGCGAAGCCTCCCAATGGACCTCACTGCTGGGTATCTCGCACTTCGAGGAGCCTCCAGCATCGTTGGTTGACTATTGTAAAAATGATTATTAAAAAGTTATTTTCATGGAAAGATTGTTAAAAGTGTTTTTTATACTTGTTTCGGATCCTTTCGTGTGGAAAGTAGAGTGGAATATATTATATTTTCGATTTTTTACCCTTGTCAAAATGCTATGATAGCATCACTTAACAATGTTTTATTTCGTCATGGATATCTTGATGTTCTTCAAATTATTTTAGTCTATCATATTACCAGAGCTTTTCTAAGTGAAATGATGTTTCAATTTTATCTTTCTGATGATTAACATCGCCAGCATCGTGGCTGTAGGCGTTCTCAATTTGGCGTGTGCGTGTGTCCATCACTTTGCTTACATTTTCTAACTTATATCAACTGAACTGTTAAAGATAGCGAAAATTTCGTGAAACAAAAAATTTTCCAACATAACTACTGGATAATTTATGTCCTATGAACTTTTACAAAATTTCTATTGTTTACCGATTTATTCTCATTTAGCTACAGACTAACCTGTGCATTGACAAAATTGCTGGATTTTGTCGAATCCTTGAGAACTAGCTGCAAAAACACGAAGCAAATGTTTAGAAATGAAAAATATTACTTTTTATCCGTTTCATAATTTCCATTCTATAAAGATTTTCAAAATTCCTATTATTTAACAAGTTATTCTACTTTTTCTCACTCATCAACTAACTGAACAATACGAGTGCACTTATTCCATGTCGATTGTATCTTCTAGTCGCAAAACAAAACGAAAAAATACCATTATCTGTGACATTATCATCGTTTTATTTCCTGGATATTTTACACGTTTAAACGATCGTTATTAAAAAAGCTTGTTCATTACATCTTATTTTTAACTAAAATAATAAGAATGGGAAACAAATTTTTCAGTAATCTAATTGAAATCTTGAATTGTCTCAAATTTTATTACTATTTATTTAAATATCCATCAAATATGGATATTTTTTCATCCATTAACTGTATTTCAATTATTTTTTTCGCAAAACTTGTGTTGAAAAACCCAAAAATTATTGTTTTTAATTCCAAAAAAATTCAGTTTTCCTTGTCCATCCATGCAGAGAGACACAATCGACTTTATATTGAGTCGCGACACTATTTGACAAAGGATTAAATTTATATTTAGTCAAATGCGCGTCCTCATTGCGAGGACGGAATCAAATCCGGTACATCGTCATCGCTGTCGGTCGCGTCATCGTTGAAGTCTGGGCTCCTGTTGTTCTCCTCTGGAGGGTATTGTGTCAGCTTCTGCATTAACTGCAAAATATATTTTTATATTTTAATCCAGGATTTTATATTTATAGTAATTTTTTTTTTTTCACTTACCTCAGACATGCCGCCGTCTTTCTCCTCAGAGTCTGAATTGTCGACAGAATATCTGTCAAAGTCGAGTTTCAGCCATGGTAATTTAACCTTCTCCTTGGTCAGTGTTGCCCAAACTTCTTCCTGCTGTTTTACCAAGTTTAATTCGATGATTCGTTCTTTCACATTTTGCGTGCATTTCGCCGGAACAATAGGTTTATACAAATTTAATGTGAGCTCATGTTCCTTTTTATCCGTGCCTCCAACGCCTTTGAAATATAGGCTTTCTGGTTCTATTTTAATTATTGGATTCTTGCAGTCTTCCAATTTTATTGTGAATGTCACTGATGCTGGAGTATCATGCCACATACACGAGGGATGAGGCAGCCTGAAATTAACAAAGGGGAAAAAAACGTTTCATTTTCAATGCAATTATTCAATGTAATTAATATTTCTATATAATTTTTTTTTAGTATTAAAATTTGGGAATTCATCGGAAATAATTTTTTTTTTTCGTTAGTGAATGGGAAAATTTGAGGTTAGGAGTTTGGGACGCATTCTCAGACTTTCGTATGAAAAAAATGCGAGTCATTACGTGAAATAAATGAAATTTTTTCTTTCTCCAGGCAAAATTTAGAATATTAATGAAGGAAATGTATGATTGAACTCTTTAATTCGTTATTTATGTTAATAAATGGCGTATGTTGAGTCGGCACAATCCGTAATGAATGCGAAGCATCTCACGTTTCGAGATAAGAGGTTCAATGGACTAAAAATTACGATTATTAGTGATAAAAAGTTAATTTTGAACAGGGTTTAAGGGATAAACTCATGTATTTAAATTAATAAATGACTTTTTCATCGCTAATTCTATATAAAAGCATAAAAATGCTTATTCTAGAAATTTCAGGGAATCAATAACTCTTCAACATGGCGGTTAACGCATGCTATGGGATGGCATTCTCGGTGTTAAATGAATTTTCTGGCATTAGCTGACTTTTAATCAATTAACTTATTTCTATTCTAGTAAATTTAAATAGTGCGAAAAATTTTGACGTGAGATTTTAAATACTTACGTGTTATTTTGACTCATTTTTCAATAGTTTTTTCCCTTCGTCGACAAGAAACAAACAGAACACTTACGTATTGCGTTGAATGTGTTTCAGACTTCCGACCGACCACCAAACTCTCTAGCTATCAGATGAAATTCGAGATAAATCGAATTTTACAAACAAAATGGCCGCGTTCATGTCATCCAATCACGACAAAGCGCGCCAAGTTTATACATTTGAAATATTTAAACTTAAAAAAACCATTTACACATCAATAAAAAAAAATCTAAATATTTAATAAATTTATGGTAATAAACAATTCTCGTTAATTAAAAATCTCCGCAAAAATCAAGTATTTAGACATCAGCTAAACAATATTTATGATACAAAAACCAGGAAATAATTTTTTTTTATTAAAAAACTAAATAATTTTTAGTTTATTTATTGAAAAATGAATTCAATGAGTATATTCTCGATCGAAAAAACTTTTGAATGCATAGTGCGCGCGGGAAAAGTCGACTCTGAGATTTCATTTGAATTTAGAGCATAGAAAATAACTTTGCAATTAGATACTTAAAAAAATCAATAAATATTAGTCTCAAGGTTAGAAATTATATAGTTAACAATTGTAAACAGACGGTAAATTAATTTATTTCTGGGAAAAACCATGTGTTTTCTCGAGCGTCCTTCGACAATAGGTCTGCGAAAAAAAAGAGAGAGGAAGTGTGTGCAGAGGCAGGAGAACTTGAATGTATTGTAGATTGTAGGTCACATCGACAGTAGTCGAACCTATGGTGGGGCACATATACCCTTCTGCCTTGTAACCACGAACTAACTGGACAAACAGACACACCAGTCTCTTTCTCCTGCAGTTTCGAATCAGGTGACAGACTTGCCGGTTGATAGGCGCCATTGTCCTATCGAAAAAAAAACGAAATAAACTACAAAAACAATAAATTCCGCGATTGTTAAATGTCGAATAACCTGATGAACAAGTTTTATCAGGCGAAAAAATAGCTAAAAGCGTGGTATAACGAGTGGATTTGTCGTGCACGTGTGATTGCGTCGAGTGTCAGTGTCAACAAAGAGAGGGTTAGCCGGCGTTTGAGGAACTTTTAACCACACAGACTACGATTCTAAGACTTCCGGGATTACTAGTGATCGTAAATGCACCGTCAACAGTCTTAGTTCACACCTATACATGCTAATGAACGCATCATTAACGCCATGTCGACGAGCTCGCTTTTCTACAAGGACAAATATGCGGTAAGTACATTAGAAAAACCACACACATATCGTTATCGAGCATATATAATCATTCGCTATGCTAGGAGAGAGTTGATAGAACTTATCTATCCACAAATAGCTCAACTTAAACAAAGAGAAATTTATATACTTACAACATTTTTTATGTCTTTAACATCACGAGTGAGAAAATTTTCTATTTTTAACGACAGTTGTATAGTTTCATGAAATAACTGTGACACAAGTATTAATTAAGTTCTTAGTCATCTAACGAACATGAATATTCTATTAAAAAAAAAATAGTCGATGTTTTCAAACTAGTAGAGGAAATTGAGCTGCAATGAGTGCACAATCAGTTGGTAGCGGGTGAGAAAAAGTGAAATAACTCGGGTAAATAATAGGAATTTTGTAAAAGTTTATAGGACATAAATTATAAAGAAATTAAAGCGGAACATTTTTTGTTTGAAAAAAATTTCTCTATCCCTGATAGTTTAGTTGATATATAAATTTCCGTAAATATGAAGCAATCAAAAGGACATTTACAAGGGTTTTATTTACACACTGAGAGTAAAAAGTGACATCTTTTTAGGGTATGTTAATTAGTAATATTCTAAGACCATTCTCCCAAGTTTTCGTGTAAATTTCATGACTGTCATGTCAGTTAATGCGTGCCGAGTGGATTTTGCTTACAGCCACGATTTCAAGGGTTCTAATTGTCTAAAAAACAAAAATCAATTATCATTTTACTCGAAAAAAACGTCATTAAACGATAAACTAAAATAATTCAATAGTATTCAATACAAAAACCAAATTACAACATTCCTAAGCTCAAAAATAAGTTATTATCCATCGTATCGTCTTTAGGGGGTGAAAAAAATCGAATAAATTAACTAATCACAAAAAATTCTAGTCTATCTCATAGATTATGATATAACAATGATAAAAAGTATTTTTTTTTATGGAAATCCATCATTTGAAATTTGTATTTTCATACTTTCAAATCGAAGTAATTCATATTGACGCTGCTTTTTTTATTGACGCGTAAAAACTTTATTACCTCTGGCAATGCGTATATTTAAAACAATTGTTAGTATCGGTGAATGGTCCGAAATAAACGCTTGTGATAGCTTATCAGTTGACACACTAGATTAGATGTGTTCATGACAGGAGTTGGTATGACTTTTTAGTTGAACGTGACTCGAAGAAAACGGTTCTTACGCGAGTATTATTAATGATATTAGTTGAATTTCATAACCTAAGGTATCGATTACATATATTTTTCTCGATACTAGAGTCTGTGTACGGGTTTCGTGTAGGTAAATGAGAGGGATTACTCTTGGTTGGTGATTCACAGAGTATTGCGTGTTTAAATCGATTTCTCTGATGTTTTTTTTCCATGATCCACTCACGCGAGTATCCGTGAATGCCGGTGTAGTGCGGAAGTGCGATTTGCTAAGTGATAACTTGATGGATATATGTAAAGTTATGTTTTACTAAATTTAAAAATGGAGGACAAACCAATGTGGACAGTGGTGAACGTTAAACAAATGTTTAATTTCTTCTGCGGGGTAAATATTTTTTTGATTTTTTGATATATCTCGCAAACGGTGTACTCTACGATAAAAAGTGTAGAGATCTATTTTATTTATAAGTTAATTTGCTATTTTTTTTATTTGAAACTTTTTTCCATAGGATTTATAGTTTAAAAGTTATTTAAACATAAAAAAAAAAAAACGACACAATGAAAGTTTTTTGGTGTTTAAGGTAAAATAACTTTTAAACTAATAATCATACAAGAAAAAGTTTCAAATGAAAACAATAGAAAATTAAATTTTTAAATGAAAAGATGTTTATAATTTTTATCGTAAATTGCGCCGTTAACGAGATATAACACTTGATGCGTCATATAGCGATCTAAAGTGTATATCTGTTACAAGGCTGCTAAAATATGTGCACGTTTCTTAATTGTTCCCTATTCACCTTTCATCATCGACGTGGGCGAAGATGAACAGTAGGCGGACAATTATCTTTTTTAATTTGCCAACTTAATCTATCTAAAATTAATCCTAATGAAAATTAAACTTACAAAAAAACGTTGATCTAAATACTTGAAAAATAATGTGTTTTATAAATTTAATAAATTATTGAAAAACTTTTAAGGTTTTTTATAGTCTTTAAAACATTTTTTTGTTTATAATAAAGATTTATATGTTTTTAGTTTGTCAAAGCTCTGTATCAAAAATTCCTATTTTGTATTTTTCTGTCCAACTTTTTTAAAAATCATTTAATTAATTGAATTATATTGATTTATTATTAGATTCTTTTTATTTTTCGTGTTGTTTTTTAATAATGCCCGTGTCATAGAAAATATACATACAATAAATTCCATGTGAAAATGAAGAGACGAGTGATGGCAAATATGTGGCTTGGGGGGCGGAACTGCTCATAAACAGCGGAATTAATATGTTCTGCATGAAGAACAGAAGAGCAAACGAATAGCTGTTGCTAGAGCTGAAGAAAAGTAGCACTTGTGGTTTTTCGTAAGACCCGTTACTTCTATCATACCCCTCCCTTCTGTATATACGCTCTGTACACTATAATTCGCGGACTGAGAATGAAAATGTGTCTCGTTCGTTTAAAAAGTTATAAAACAGTGTAAACACTATCAAGATTTTTTACTTTGACGGTCAAAAAATAATTATAAAATAGGAATATTAAAAAAAAACTAATGAATTGAAATATAATCAAATTTTTTAAGTTTTCCTCACCTCCATAACTGAATAATTATTCAAGGAAAAATTTTTCTAATAAGCAGGTACATGTTTTTTTTTTTAATATGAACTAAAAAGTTAAGAATAATTTGTCATAAAACAAATGAAAATGATTAATCGCCATCTAAAATCCGAGCACAAGATATTTTTTGTTCTATAGTGCTATTAGTTAGCAACATATTAAAAATATTAGGAAGCATAACTCTATTTTATATAGAAGTAGATCGAAGGCTTCTCACGACTGAAATTTATTTTATTAGTTGCTTGCGAGGAGAATATACCCATGCAGGCTAGATCAGCACGTAATGCGCCTGTCGCGCAAAGTTCAACCGGCTTTTATTTGATTACATAATTATTGGATAAGAAATTATGGACTCCACGGTAGGATCTCTCTCGTGACTTTATTTTATTTTATTTTATTTTTTATTTTATTTTATTACGTATTTACGGCCTGTTGGTTATACTTGCATTGCCGAGAGATGGACAGGCGTTAGACCTATACTCCTACCATCGCCTTCAGGGGGTGAAAGTCTTATGTCACACTCATGCATCTTATTATAAGTATGTATATTTATATATATGATCAAACCTACGCGATTTTCTACGACTACCTATATACAGATAACAGTTTGACTAAACAAAAAATTCATCTACATTTTTTTGTAAAATAAAAAGAATTTTTTTATTTATCCCTCTATGAAAATAAAAATGAAGAAAAAAAAAAAATATATATTTATTCACATTTTTTATGATGAAAAATATTTCAACATCAAAAAAATATTTTTTAATTGTCATTTTTAAGTATTTCTTTTTTTTTT